>JAAWXA010000025.1:1352021-1533055 GCA_038090715.1 Florisuga fusca | reverse complement strand
TATACTACTGAGCTAATGCTGCCTTGAGTTTTTTATTCTGGCAATCATTTAAGCACATAGCTGAAATTCATTATACGTTTAAACAACATTTGTGAATAAGAATGGTTTCTTGAAAATGGAACCTTTAATGAGAACCTGCTTTTCTTTAGGAAAGGGCAAGGGAAAAATAATAAAAATAGACATGGTGGACTGGAGGATAAATTTCTGTTGCTACAGATAATTAGACTGCTTAACAAAAGTGAATTGATGAGATTTCATGTCACGTTATTCCCATGTGTTAGCTCAGATGCTTAATTTCTTATTACAGACATTGAAAAAGGGGATGTCAGGGGTGTGCTTCCATTAGATGTTCCACAATAAATGTTTAACTTGGTTGATGAAGACATCCCTGCCAGTTAATCATCAACACACACTCATGATCTAGGAGCCAGGCTGACTGAAGTAGCTCACATTAAGCTGATGCCAGAGGAAGGCAGAGGCATAGCAGGGAAGGAAACAACCTGTTGGGAAGAGAGTGACAACAGCCAACCAGCACTCAGGATTTGTTTCCATTTTACAAGAAACCTACTGGAAATGATGCCATGTGATAATCTCCAGCTCATGCTGGACAAGATGTTGGATACTCATGCTTCAGATTCCTGAATCCAACACTTTGGATTAGACAGTATTTGGTTAGACAGGATGGCACCATTTACTGATCACCTTTCAGCATGTCAGCCCTTTTTGGGGTTGGCCATCTTGAGCCAAAATATGAACATCCCAAAGCCTATGATACATAAAAGCACTGGATACTCTATAAAATAACCTGTGTATAAATAGTATTTAGAAAATTATTACTTTCTAATAACTCAGTTATTGAATCAAATGTGAATGAAAACATGGAGTCTAATTGCAGAGTAGGTGGGGATCATGGCTAAAGGGTTTGTTTATATTGCTTAAGAAGACAAGTTAACAACAACCAAGCTGTGGATTCACAAATGCTAAATTCCTATATTGTAGATGTGCTGTTCTTTTTTGATAGATGTAAACACTGAAGTACAGATATAAAATGTTTAATTTTGCTAATTGTCCAATACGTTTTCACAGTGATTAGGAGTATTGGCTGGGTTTTTTTTCTTGTTCATTATTACCAAGTTTTAGGCATAAGGAGAAGAGTATTAAAAATAACTACACAGTCTCCAATANGCCACCGAACCGCTTCCGCCGCGGCTCCTTCCGCCCCTTCCCGCGCAAGCGCTTGCCCGGGCCCCGCTCCGCCTACCTTCCCTTCGCCCATAGCGAAACAACCGCTGCTTCCGGACCTTGGTTCCGCGGCGGGAGCGGTTCGGTGGCGGATCCAGCTCCGGGTGGTGGCTGCCCTAGCGCACCCTCCTACTCCTCTCCGGTAAGAGCGCGGGGGTCAGGGCGGGAAACGCTGCTGCGGTGGCACCGGGAAGTGCAGAGTGAGGAGGAGGAACCCCCACAGACGGAGTTGGCGGCCGCTATCCCTCTCCTGGTGCCGTGGGCCGTGTGGATTCTGGTCTGCCGGTACCGGGCTCTACGGTCCCTCCTGGGCACACGCGGCCTTGAGCAGATAGGGCCGGGACGGTACCGGTTCCTGGAGCGCTTTGTGGGGCGGGAAGCAGCGGTGCAGCGCGTTCCCCCTCAGGGCGCTGAGGTGTTTGGAGCAGCCCAGCCCGCCCTGGGAGGGGTTGCCGGCCCCTGGAGTTCGGGTTCGGCGTAAGCGGGCTCGGTGGTCTCCTGACGAGGGGAGGTTCGGTTCCTCCTTTGCCGTAGGGTCCGGTCCGGCGTGCGGTTCCGTGAGGGGAAGGGCCGTGGCCTGCGTGGGGGGAAGAAGTGATTCGGAAGGTACAGACCAAGCAAATTGAGGTGATTTTTCGTAATGTGAGATATATAACTCTCAACCATAGTATAGCATATTTTTAATTAAAATAATAAAAATTATATTTGTTATAAAAATTGTAAAATTTATAAAAATCATAAATTTATAAAAATATTTCTTAAAACTTTAAAAATTATTAAGCGTTAATTTTTTGAAGAGTGACTTTCAGGTGAGAGGTCTTTCCTTCGTTCTCAAAGGAAATGTCAGAGAGAAATTTGCAGAAAGTATGTTGCAAAGGATTGGGTCATGGTTTTGGTGTAAGAAATTCAGTTTTAGCTAAAGCTTGGCCCTTTCTCCAGTATATCCCTGTGAGACAGCAACTTAGGGAATTTGTGAAGCTGATAAACAATAAGGGAGGTACAACAACTTTGCCAGTCATGATGATATTTTGCCAATATTATCAAGTTGCTGTATGCTGGCTTAACCACCAGAGTAGCAGTTTATGAACAAAAACTTGAAGGAATGTAGCTTGATTGTAGATTTTAAAGTATCAAACCAGTGTTCTGATCTTTAAACACCTGGAAAAGGCCACTACCAAAAGCAATAATATTCCTTTTGGACGAGGCCAGTTACTTCTATTAACCTGTTTGAGAGTTGTTATTGTGGTCCAGTTAAGAGAGATTGTGGTCCAGTTAAGAGAGGAGATTTATCAATTTACTTTTTTTCAGGTGTTGCTATTTTGGGGGATAGTGTGTGCCTAAAAGATGTAATTTACCCTTGAGAACAGAGAAAGAATTGTTGTGATTTCACATGCAAATACACAAATACAGAAAACCCTCTCAAGATTTGGATTTTACCAGTTCCTTTACAATAGATGCCTTTAAAAATCTAGAGCTAGAAATGAATGTAGAAAGACAGAAATGGAATTATTCCCCTTACACTTGTTCTTTAAATAATAGAGGCACCCTGAATTGGCTGCTAATGACTGTTGAGGTTACCTGCTCCTTATTTACACAAGTGTGTATTCCTGGAGGAAGCCTCAGAAAAGAACTTAAAGGATTGTGGGGGTTTTTAACAGGAAATAATCCCACAGTCCTGAAGTGGGTGTTTTAATTCTACTGTTTTCATTCAACAAAGGATTTAGCAGAGTCCTAAGTTAAGATTGCGTGGTACTGAACCTTGGCATATTCACAGAACAAAGAAATGGAAGTGATAGCTTACTCACAGAACCCAGGGGCAGCTTGAAAATTTATCAAAAGTAGATATGTTTTAAAAAAAAAAAAAAGTGATTTCCATGAGCATTGAATTCACTTTTAGTAAACATCAGAGAGAAACTGAGTTGGCTGGATGGGGCTTGCACTGCAGTCTCTGCTTGATCAGTGAGTAACTGGTGTGTAGTTCTTACTAGTAGAAGTTCTGTGGCCACCTGAAAGTGATTTGGCAGGTAACAAAGATTAAGGAAGAGAGAAAAATCCTCTTGAAGAGGATTCTTAACTCTCTGCTGGGTCCATTGATAAAATCCCTGTGAAGTCTGCTGCATGTTGAACTCCTTGATGATCTCAGTCAAGTGATTCTCTGGTGTCTTGTGAAAGCTCAGCATGAGATAAAGGTTCCTGGAGGTTTCTAGGCAAGTGTTGAAGGAGCAGGCTGCCACTGCTGGTGTTTTGGCCAGAGAGGTAAAAGTTCACTACCTTGAATATCAAAAGGAATTTATCAGAAAAAAGCCTTAGAACATCCAGCTGGAGAAAACTGTCCAGGAAGTGCTTTTGAGCAGAGCTGATGAAAGCCTTGTCAGGCGTGCCTTCTAGATCACTGTATAAAACAATAAAATGTCCTGATGTGTTTCAAATGAGATTTGAAGGGATTATTAACAATGCCACTTCTTAGCCATTTTGGAAAAGAGCAAGGAACTGCCCTTCCCATGTTATTTCTTAAATTACTACTTTTTAATTACTGATTAAGCTAGGAAGCAATATATCTTTGTAGAGAGAATTTCTGGTGTAAATGCAGTTCTTTGGGGCTTTTGTTGAAGAAATTATCAGAGGAGGCTCCAGAGTGCAGGAATGTATTTCTCTGAAACAAATATTGTTTTAGTTTTTTCTAACTTTTTCCTTACTTTATTCCATTTACATTGAAACTGTGGCATCTTAGAGTCAGTACTTGACATGAAAACCTAGGCTGTCACAAGAGGACTTGAATAAATCATAGTTACAAATTTTTTTAGTTTCAGCTAAATTTAAAAATGGATAATATTTTAAGATTTTTGTTATATATCTGTAAAATCATACTAGCAGTTGTTTGTTTCTTATTTGTTGTGTTACAGTGAGCTTCTTTTCAGAAGTTTCGAGGTTAATTTTCCTATAACTAGGGTATTTTTCCTTGTTATTAAATGAGCAATGAGGTAGAAATCACTGTGTGCAAATGATATTAAGAAGGGTAATTGCTTTTCTTGCAGTTTACACTTATTTTGCATATTGTTCAATATTCTCTATGTATGAGATATCAAGACTATGGAATATTTGTTTTATTTAGGTAAGATGAGTTTAGTTTCTGAACATCAGGTAGGCCAAAGAATGAATTTGACATCATATTGGCTGTAAAGCCAAATTTAAGTTCTGCAGCTCTAAGGTTCACAGTCAGTCATCTTCTAATGATGATAATTAATTCCCATATGATCCTCGTTGTGATGTAATACAATTTCATTTTACAACAAAAATATTCTTCTGTGAGATAGTTAGACACATGCTGTTTGATCCTTGCTTTACATGAATAAAGTTGTTACTGTTTTTCTTTCCTCTTTTATTTTATTTGGTTTTTTCTTCCTACAAAGACACCACTATGGCTGCTACAGTGAATTTGGAGCTTGATCCCATTTTTCTGAAAGCTTTGGGCTTCTTGCATTCAAAGAGTAAGGATTCTGCTGAAAAGCTGAAAGCACTTCTTGATGAGTCTCTGGCCAGAGGAACTGACTCAAGCTATCGTCCATCTCAGAAGGTATTGGTAGTGGAGTATGGGTTGGTTTTGGATGCCTTTCTAAAACTCCTGCTATTGCTAATTTGTCTTTTATAGCTGAAAAGTTAAGAGACAATCAGAAATTGAGGAAAAAGAGAAGGTAATTATGGAATGTTCATATTCCTTATTCCTCATTTATGCAATGTAATCTGTTCAGTTAATTGAAGTTAGTTATAAAAAACAATCTCTTTACCTTATTGGTGTGCCAGGACCTGTAAAAGAGACACTCAGCAGTATTGCAGGTGTCACAGCTTTGTAACAGTACTTAATGTATTCACTTTTATATCACTTTTCTTGCATTTTTATTTGTAAACTATTACACATGCTATCTAAGGTAAACCCAAAATGATTTCTCTCTCTAGTTACAATCAGAGCTAAAAGGTCTTTAAAATGCAGATTATTTTTGCCACAGATAAATATGAAACAAAACAAGCCATTGACTGATAAAGCTGGATCTCTTTTTCTTGAGATTCTGTAGATCAACTCATATGAGGATGAAAAACACCAAGTAGTTCAAAGCACAAATGATTTGCAGGCTGAAACAGTTGCCATTCTATGGACAAATGTTATTTTCTAGCTACTGAAAATCACTGAACACCTGCTAGTGGGAATATTTGTTTCTGGGATGAGAATATAGAGATAACCAAGCATAGGAACATCCTCATATTGCTACGTATTACCATATGGATTATGAGGTAGTGTTCTCCCCCAGGATGCCTAGAAGTCAGCCTGGTGTGTTCTAATGATGGTCTGTTTGCTGATCCATTGGTAGTATTTCGTTTCTACCTGCACATGGTTCTGAATGACTAAAAGACTCTCTTGCTACTACAGCATGCATCCTGCTTGTATTGTGTGGTCTAACTCTTTTCTATTCAAATTGTGAACTCCCTGAAACCTAAACTGCAGTTCTCTCTAGCACAGGCCTCAAAACCCTCTGTGGCATTGCTCAAAGAAGCATTGGTTTGTGGTTTAAAGAGGAAACAGGGAGCTGAATAATAGTGCAAAGAGGCTTGGGAAGCCAGTTCAGAGAACAGCCTGGCCTCTGGTGAGGCTGAGGCTTAGGCCAGAGGAAGACAACTTTTGTTGTTCTTCTCTTTTCAGTGTGTCTCTAGTATCAGCTGGACTGCAAAGCTCAGAAATGGAAAAACTGCCATTCCTTGCATTCTCAGGCTGCATGTTGCCTGTGAAATCCAAGAGCAGAGTGAGGAACACAGGATTACCATAGCTGGGCAAATGAGGAAATCCATTTCTGACTCTGGATGAAGCAGAAAGTCAGCAAACTTAGGGGAGGGGGCTGAAGCTCAGGCCCCATCCTGTGTACAGCACAGAATTATTCCCTTCTTTCCAAGCAGGGGGGGCATACCTTGTTGATGCACATTGGTGTGATTGCTCACTCATTTATAGACTTGCTTATTAGCCATTGCTGACACTAATGCATCATTAATAAGAACTATTGATTTCTGTTGAGATCCAAGTTTATTAATCTGATAGGGTAATATGGGCTGGGATTAAGTGGAGGTCAATATTTTTCTCCATGAGGAAATGAAGTATTGATGTCTGGTGACATCAGATGTCAACTTCTGTTTTCAGCCAATATTGAATTCTGTCTTCAGGGCTATCTGAAAATTTATGACCATTATCTCTTTGAATTTTAGAAGCAGAAAAGTTTTAGTTTTTAATAAATGTTTCAAAGATGATCTGTCTTTGGAAAAGGAACACGTTTTCCTCTGGAAAGTGAGCAGTAAGGGCAGGTTTTAATAATTGACTACACCTTAAACACACAGATTTGTCAATGTGATATGAAAATATTCAAGAAATACTTTTTTTAAAAAGTGTAGTTAGTTGTTTGCCTATCCTGTTATCTAACTAATTGCAAACTAGGAAGTAACTCAGGTATAGGGGTTACCTTCAGATTTTGTTTCTGTTTTTAGGAAATAGAGCAACCAAAAGTATCTGTTACCAAACCTATTTCCAGTAAGCAAGAGCCTAAAGCTTCTTCTGGTTTGCCTTCTGGCAACAACAATGGCAAGCCTACTGCATCAGAAAAGGTGAAAAAAGAAACAGAAAAGAGAACTGCTGATAAAGTAAGTAATTTTTCTTCTCTAATGAAATAACTTGATTAACAAACTTGATGTTTTAGACAAAAACTTTTCTTTTTAACTTGTGTAAGTCAGCTTGTTTAATTGAGCATAGCGCGATTGTGCGTTATCCAATGAGTTTGATGTTCATACAGTCCAACAAAAGTCTTTCTGTAATTACTTTTCTCAGTGGTTTCCCTGCTCATTGCAGGGAATTGGACTCGATGGCCTTTAAAGCTCAAATACAGTTCCAATCCAAACTGTTCTGTGATTGTGTTTTAAATACCTGGTAAGAGGTTACTAATGTGTAGCAAGCTGAAATGTGAAATTCCCAAAGTTTTTTCAAAGATTGAGGTGAAGTACAAAAAGTGTATTTAAATCTGTAGTTCATACATACTTTGAAAGAAAATACATTGTGTGTATGCTGCAGGAAGTACACCTTTTTGTACTGCTGACCTAATTTTTCCAGCAGTTTTCTTATTTTAATAATACCCGTTAGAATTTTGCATTTTCACATTCTGTGTATGTGTGTGTAATAGGTAAAAGGGGATACTGCTGAAGGAGCTGATGCACCAAAGAAGCCCAGACTAGAGAAGCAAGAAGCTCGTTCCTCCCCTATTACAGTTCAGACAAGCAAGGATTTATCCATGACTGATTTATCCAGCTTTGATGAAACCAGTGCTGATGACTTTGCTATGGAGATGGGATTAGCCTGTGTTGTTTGCAGGTAAGTCAACAGTGCTTCACTGCAATTGTGTAGTGACTTTTTTTTTTTTTTGTATACTACTGAGCTAATGCTGCCTTGAGTTTTTTATTCTGGCAATCATTTAAGCACATAGCTGAAATTCATTATACGTTTAAACAACATTTGTGAATAAGAATGGTTTCTTGAAAATGGAACCTTTAATGAGAACCTGCTTTTCTTTAGGAAAGGGCAAGGGAAAAATAATAAAAATAGACATGGTGGACTGGAGGATAAATTTCTGTTGCTACAGATAATTAGACTGCTTAACAAAAGTGAATTGATGAGATTTCATGTCACGTTATTCCCATGTGTTAGCTCAGATGCTTGATTTCTTATTACAGACATTGAAAAAGGGGATGTCAGGGGTGTGCTTCCATTAGATGTTCCACAATAAATGTTTAACTTGGTTGATGAAGACATCCCTGCCAGTTAATCATCAACACACACTCATGATCTAGGAGCCAGGCTGACTGAAGTAGCTCACATTAAGCTGATGCCAGAGAAAGGCAGAGGCACAGCAGGGAAGGAAACAACCTGTTGGGAAGAGGGTGACAACAGCCAACCAGCACTCAGGATTTGTTTCCATTTTACAAGAAACCTACTGGAAATGATGTCATGTGATAATCTCCAGCTCATGCTGGACAAGATGTTGGATAACCCGTGTATAAATAGTATTTAGAAAATTATTACTTTTTAATAACTCAGTTATTGAATCAAATGTGAATGAAAACATGGAGTCTAATTGCAGAGTAGGTGGGGATCATGGCTAAAGGGTTTATGTTTATATTGCTTAAGAAGACAAGTTAACAACAACCAAGCTGTGGATTCACAAATGCAAAATTCCTATATTGTAGATGTGCTGTTCTTTTTTGATAGATGTAAACACTAAAGTACAGATATAAAATGTTTAAGTTTGCTAATTGTCCAATACGTTTTCACAGTGATTAGGAGTATTGGCTGGGGTTTTTTTCTTGTTCATTATTACCAAGTTTTAGGCATAAGGAGAGGAGTATTAAAAATAACTACACAGTCTCCAATACCTGCAGATCTTAGAAAAATGACTCACCACTTAAACTGCTCCTCTTTCTTCCTGAAGAAGAAATTCTACATGCAGTTTGGAGGTGATGGTGAATTCTGTCAAAAAAAAAAAATTCTTTTAAGAAGCCAGGTTTTGAAAGAACCATGTTATTTTTTATTAATACTTTTTTGTTTGTTTTCTGAAGGTAAATCACAAGGATTTTTTCTCAGTCACCATATATTTTTAAAATAAGCCTGGTTTGACTTGTTTCTGGGCATGAAGAATTCATGTTGTTTTATTCAGTCTGGGCTTGTTCTTTGTAATTTTAAAATAGGGTGAGTTCCTCCCATGAGACATGGGGTTGAAATGACACTGCTTTGCTCTGACCCAATTTATTTAGGAATAAAAACCAAACAAAACAGACATTGAAATGTCCTGTATCTAAAATAATGGGCTGTGGAATTTCAGAAAGGTTTCTCCCTCTATTTTTAAATAATCTGCTTAAAGGAGAAATAGTCCTCAGAAAATGTTCTACTATCCACATGGACAATACCTTCAGACTTCATTTTCCTGCTATATAAAAAAAATAAGGTATTACCTTTCCCCACCCATCTACAAATAGAGTTTCCATGGTTACCTGGGTACCTGCTCCTCAGAGAGATAAGGGAAAGCAGCTTAGCAATTAAATAGCCTGATTTGTCATCTGAAAAAAGAAATCCTTAGGAAAATGGTCTTTGGCTAATTCACAGACATACTCCCAGTCGTGTGTGTATCACTAATTTGTCATTTATACAGCATGATTACTTTCACCAGAGGCCCACATAAAATTAAGTCCTCGTCACCAGCTTTGCATCACCTCCTGTTTGCTTCAAGGCAGCACTGCACAGTTAATCCTTTCTATTCCATCTTTCCACGATTCTGGTATTATCTCAAAATTCCAAGTGTCTGTTTGTGCAGGAGAGACCAAAAGGATGGCTAATGAAAAGTCTTTGAAGTAGTGTACAGCCTGGGTGATGAGGCTTTTAAATCCTGTGGCAGAAAGCACTCTTGCAGGCTCCTTGTTGAGGAATTATTTGTTCTTGAGCTGTACTGCTCCATAGCTTACAGCAGAATTATCCAAGTGTAAACTGTGTCTTTATATGCTGATATAATGAGGAAGTCATAGTTGTTATACAGTGACAAATCAATAAAAAGCTCAGGTGAAGCAAAGCAGGTGAGGCATTTCTAATATAAAAATCAGACAGGGTAATCAGGAGTGTCATATACACGTGTTTAATAGTACTGGAATTTTAAATTTTCTTGAAAGAACCTTTAAAAAATCCAAAAGTTCTAAAATACTTGTTAGGGAGAACTGAGGCAGGAAGAAGAGGATTACATTTCATTGCCAGAGGTAGCAAGTACATGTGAAAGCAAAAATACTTTTTTATCTCGAGCCTCGCAAAATTTGCAACAATTGGATAATCCTCTAAGTGCTTTCTGCCATAATCTGTTCTTAACTATTTGCTCTGCAGGCAAATGACAGTTATTTCTGGGAATCAGCTAGTGGAGTGTCAGGAGTGCCATAATCTCTACCACCAAGATTGCCACAAACCTCAGGTGACAGACAAGGAGGTGAATGATCCTCGGCTCGTATGGTATTGTGCCCGCTGCACCAGGCAGATGAAGAGAATGGTAGGAGCCAGTTTTCTGTCTCATATGAGCACTGTTTGCATGCAGCAGGCTACTGCTAATACATGAGGTTGTTTTAGGGGTTGCAGGAATCTGTGGCAGTGTGTTGGATGACTGTTTCTCTCAGCAGTGCTTCCCTTGCTGCAAGTCTACAGGTTTTTATGCAGCAGCTGAAAGAGTATTCTGTAATGTACTTATTAAACAAAGCCTTTTAAAAAGCACAAGCTGAGTGAAGAAGAGTGAAATAGGATTATTTCATACTTGGTAATCATGAGTTCAGTTTTTGTGTTTGTTTTTTTTTTTTTTAATTTCGGGTCATATCAGTTTGGTAAATGTCTACCAAATAGCCCTACAGTTTTAATTTTCTCAGCTTTGGACATGAATGGTGGTTTTCCTGTAAAACAAGACTTAAGTCTTGAGTGTTCTCAGGCTCAACAATAAGCTGAGGGTTGCATGTTCCAGGAAAAAAAAAGCAAACAAACAAGCAACCTTTATATTAATTGATCTACCTGTTAATCCCACTCATGAGAAGCAAACATCAGAGTAAGAAAGCATCTCTCAGTGTGTGAAACATTAACCAGTAGTTCATGTGACTTAAGTTCCGACATTCCAAAATAAAACCCTTTTACACAGCAGAAAATGTATTGTCTTGGAACTATTCTAACTTAGCAACTGATCTGTTGAAATGGCTCCACTAAGAAACAAGAAAAGAATGAAATATAAGGTCATGGCCTAAGAGTTGTCATCACTGAGTGAAATATGTGATTATTCTAATGGTCACCAGGCCTTTTGAACTCAGGAGTGTTTGCTTGAGGTCAGTTACTGTGCAGGAGAGACATTGCAGTCATTCACTGTTTGCATTCAAGCTATTTTCTTTTTTTTTTTAATTTTTTTTTTTCCTCCAGTAGAAATTCTTCCATTTTACCTGCCACCTCTTAGTCTCTCGTAGCCTACATTCTGGTACTGGATTATGGCTCTGTCTTCCTCAAGTTGACTTCTCTTTGCCTGATTTCTGTGTTGACCCAGGGCTTTCCTATTCCCTTCATGTCAACACTGCAGCTCCTTCCATGCTGAAATCCCCAGGCCTATTCATGATGCTTTATGCTTGGACTCTGTGCCCAGTACCATGCTTGGCACTAAGTCCACAACCCTACTACCTTATTTCTCAGCTTGAAATTGTAAAGGCTAGATTGTAATCTCATAATACTCATGCTTTTTGTAACAGTCAAAAACAGTCAAGGTGGTGGGGCCCATAACTAATTGGTTTGTTTGCTTTTGTTTTTTTTTTTTACTCCCTACCAGACTCAGAAGACACAAAAACCACCTCAAAAACCAGCTCCTGCAGTGGTTTCAGTTGCACCAGCTGTGAAGGATCCCTTGGTCAAGAAGCCAGAAATTAAGTTAAAACCTGAGACCCCACCAACTTTTCTGTTCAAGAGAACAGAGGTCAAGGTAACTCAGTTTAAATTTTCCAGAGGAAGAGTTTACATTTCACTGCATAGATTGTAATTTTTTTTCCTATGGGACCAATCTCTCCTCATGAGATCCAATGAAAATAGTCTGTTACACTGTGCACTGAGTAGCAGCATCACATGGTGCTTTTGCATAGACACTAAAGGAGTGAGGACAAAGCCCTGCAGTTTAAAGTAAGTCCCCAAAACATGTGGTGATGGACAGTGGGTTTATATTACAAGGGAGAGACCAGAATTTACTCTACAGATTATTTTATTTTTTAATAGCCAATTGCATCCTGAGCTCTGTCCAAAGGAGCAAGGCCAGCAGGTCAAGGGAGGTGATAGTGGGAGGTGTCCCTGCCCATGGCAGGGGGGTTGGCACTGCATAATCTTTAAGGTCCCTTCCAGCCCTGACAGTTCTCTGATTTCTATCTGGCATCCTTTCCTTTCCTTGTTAATACTTCCAACTGCAGGGAAATGTGGTCCCCTGGTTGTTTCTGGGAGAAGAACTGAAGCAGAGGCTCGATCTGTTCCTCCTGCTCTGATGTGCTGCACAGATTGATGCTGCTGCAATAAGAATGCTTTCTTTATTTTAGACCTCAGCAGGAATTTCGGGGAACTCAGCCAGCACCAGTGTTTCCTCTTCAGCAACCAGTGGCCTGACAGGCTGGGCTGCTTTTGCAGCCAAAACCTCCTCTGCCAGTCCATCAACAGCCAAACTGGGATCGACAGCACAGAGCGCCGGGGGGAAACCTGCAGCTTCTCCAAATAACCAGAAACCTGTGGGTTTGTCAGGGTTGGCAACTTCCAAAACAGGGCTGGGGTCCAAAATAGCTTCAGGCAGCAGCAGCACAAACCCAGTTCAGCTGAAGCCTCCTCCACCTCTGACTCTGGGGAAAACCCCTCTGAGCCGTTCGGTGAGCAGTGACAATGTCAGCAAAGTTGGTTTGCCAAGTCCCAGCAGTGCCACCCCCAGCAGCAGCAGCAGCAGTCAGGTGAGTGGTGGGAATGGCAGCAGTGGGACTGCAGGTAACAGTGGGGGCAGCACCAGCAAAGCCACAGCTGAAACTGGTAATCAGTCAGCCTCCCTGAAAGGCCCCACTTCTCAGGAATCTCAGCTCAACGCTATGAAGCGGCTACAAATGGTGAAAAAGAAGGCTGCTCAGAAGAAACTCAAGAAGTAGTATGGATCCTTGTTGGTTGTGCTGGAGTTTCTCATAGAAAAAATCCTCCAGCTCCTGAAGAAGTGGTTAAATCAGGGAAGCCTGAAACCTGTGTTGTACAGGAGGTCAAACTTGGGTAATTGGGGTATTCCTTCTGACTTTGCAAAACTATGAGTTGAATATGTTGGAGGAATTTGCTACTACATGCTCCTGTTTTTTAGCTCAAAGCACTGAACTTGAAACTGTAAAAGTTTGGTATTTTGAAGTACAAAACCAAAAGAAAACAAAAGTTTTTTGTGGACAATAAATTGAACTTGCTGAAACTGTCACCCTTAAACACTGTCAATAAAAGTATTATTAATCTGGGAAATTGTTGCCACTTTGACCTCATTTTCCAATACTTTCAATGCTTCAGCTTTTCAGAGTTGTCTGTATTGTGCAGAGGTAATTAAGTTTATCCCAAATTATACAGTTCTTTAGGGAAAAAGTATGTTTTCTTTTAAACAATTTCAAAAATTAATTGTTAACATATTCTATTTAAAGTGAGGAATTCAAGTGGTCTGCTTTGATTTTGTATAGCAAGAAACTTGCAATTCTCTAAGGGAGAAAAGAGCATTGCCAGAAGGTGAGTGACCCCTAAACTATCAAAAGAGCAGAAGAGAGCCAAAACAATGTTTTCAAGTTTGTTTTTTTTTAAATCAGTAGGTAGGCACTGTATATTTTAATTAAACATTATCTGATTGAAGAACATTGTTTTGATGGTGTAAGAGGGGAAAAATAGAAGGAAACAAAGGGAATTGTCTTAGGTGACAGGAAGCTGAGTTTGTTTCCTGGCACACCTGAAACACAGAAGGCATTTTGAGTAGCTAAAATATCCCATGTTGTTAGTTGTTGCTGTAAAATTCACAAGCCTTGCACACAAATATTCACCAGTAATGCCTACCAACTTACCTTGGAAAGTGAAGCCTCCAGTCTCTTAACCATCCTACAGGCTATGGTGGAACAGTTACCTAAATCACTGCTTTTCCATGTAAGGAAAGAGCAAAGGAAGAAATCTCCTTGGTAGTTAGTAACAGTGCTGGTCATTCTTCAACATGTAAGATAGATAAAAACCCTTTTCTAGCCCTGTCAGCTAGTATGTAAGATGGAAGAGTTGTTAGTTGTTTGGGGTTCTTTTTTAATGTCTTTTACAGTGTTTTGAAATCAGTTGGAAATTCTTTTCTGTAGGAGACAGAGGAATACAGCAGATATGTGAGTACACAACTTACTTCATGATACTCAAAGCACCAAATTCTGTGTATTTTAAAAGGTCAGTTTCTTTCCTCTCAGTAATGTGTATTTTAGGGGGAGGACTCTGCTCATGCTCGTTTTCCCAAATCTACTGGAAGACCTTGTATTTGAAATGGCTAGCAAGTGTTGCAGAACTTCTAACTGGATATTGGAAGGATCTCAAGTCTTGCTTTGGAATGAGCTTGCATTCAGCTGTCCTCTTTCCATTCCCTCTGTCTTGAGCAGAGCATCTCCAAAGGTGAAAACATCTTAGATGTGTAAGTAGGTGAAAAGGTACAGCTTTTTTTAGCCATTCATCCTGTATTCTAAAAATGCATATATTAAATGTGTTGTATGCAGCTATTTTCCACACCTCTTTTTGCTTCTCTGCAATTAAAATTTAGGCTAAGTTTGCTTAAATACCCAAAGGACCCAACATGGTTACTCAGGATTCTCCCTGGAGAATTTGCATACTTTTCAACTATTATTTCCTGAGGAGGTAAAAAAAAGGTTTTGTCTTTGTAGTGCCTCTGGCTTGCAAGGCAATTTAAAAACAAGAGCACGAGGAGGAAGAGAAATCCAGAATTTTTATTGCTGTTCAAGCAGCCTGTCCTTCTTCCTACTCTAGCACAATGTTTTTAATGGTGCTAGAGTAGGGAAAGACACAGAAGCAATTTCCATTAACAAACAAAAGGCATATTTTCTTCCTAAACAATAATCAGAAGTTGCCCATGGTATGAAGTAGAGAATAAAGATAGAGTCTTGTAATGGCTGGAGTGCTCCTCTGTGAAGCCTTTCCTGTAGTAGTAAAACTTTCCCCCAGGAAGGTTCAAGGTGCTGGCTGCTTCTGTCTCACCTCTGAATATACATACAGTTCTGCTTGCCAGAGTGCAGGGGCTTACATCTGAACTGTGTGGATTACTGTAGGTACCACATATAGGGCTAGCAAAGGCAGGAAAAAATTGCTCTTTATTTTTAAATTTTAGTATCTTGTGCCTTTTAAAATGCCTTTGAGGCCTGATGCAAGTGTATCCTGATGGTTTTACATCTATAAATCTGGAATGGGCTGACTGTAGGTGATCTATTTAGAATAAAATAATCTTTGCTATACCTTACATGCATCCCTGTCTTTTCCCTCTTATAAAGGCCAAGACCAAGACTTGCTGATACCACTGTATTAGAAAATGTGCAACAGAGCTGCAGTTTGTCTCAGGAAAAGACTTCCTTCCACTGTAACTTTCCCAGCTTCCTAAATGAAACCTAGTCTCCTCCTGTTGGTATAAAAATGTCAGTTAGGATTGTGATTCTTTCAAGTATTATATCAGGAAGGATTTATAGCATAGACCTGGTCTTTGAAATCCAGTATTTAGCTTGAATATGTAAGATAGGCAGTTCTGAAAAACTGAGTAGATTGAAGGGAACAGATGCTTTCTGCTTTGAAGTTACAGTTAGGATGGAATTAACAGCTGTATTTTCAGGAAAGGAGTCTGTTTAACTGGTATGGTAACATTTTACTTCCACATTAATATTATTTTTTTCATAGATGCCCAAATTCTGATACCCTTAGCAATGTGAAACAGTAGGTGACTCTGGTTCCATGAGTGCTCCCTTCTGGCCAGACTAGGGGATGCTGGTGATACCTGGGTCAAAGAGGAAAAATCTACCCCAAGTTCTATAACCTTTTACTAACACAAACTTCTATCTGTCACAACTCTTGACAGACCTCTGGCTGGGCACAACACTAAGTAATGGTCATGACCTCAGGAACAGCTAGAAAAGAACAGAACTAAGCTGACATATTGAGAGTTGAACTGGATTTTGAAACTTGCTAGGTATTTTTATAGTGTTTGAAGACCTCTAATATATTGATAGATAAGGTAGGATGCAAACTAGAAATGCAGCATTTTACCTGTGGCAACTGTTTCCTCTGCTTTGCTAATTTGCACTGATGGTTTTTTTAGTTCACAACAGAAGGCAGATCTTGGATAGCATATAAAGCTCTTCACTTCTGGAAAAAGTTGTCAAGAAAAAAGGAAGAAACGTATCTATACAAAAATAGATTTATTATTGCAATAATTTAAGAAGATTCCTTCACCATTTCTGAACAAACAATATTGTCAGAGGAATTACCAGTAATAGATCATACAGGCACAAGGATTTTCATGGCTGTGTTTCCTGTTGCAGTTTCTCTTCATGTGTCTGCATTTTTAGAAGCCATCTTAAAATGACAGCAGAAGCATTCTTCAGTGTTTGAAGGAGGTAATGACTCAAATAAGCTTCCTAAGATGAAAAGTCAGAAGGAATAATTCTTCAGTCTGTGGTTGGCACTGAAAAGGTGAATCCTTACCTAAGGATCACCAGTGCCATCCAAGCAGAGGGAAGCTGGTGAGGCACATAGGTGCCAGAGGGCAGAGCCAAAGACTCTGCTTTTCATTGGTGTGGATATTTCTGGGTTTCAGGTTATCAGTGGTAACATTTAAAAACATTCCCTGAATGCAGAAGCACTTCATTTTGAGTGGACCCAGTGTTGAAAATACTTGTATCTTCGTGCTCTTTGTCACAATGGTTCAGGTAAGTAAAATGCACATTGGAATAAATGCAAGATTGGTTCATTGAACTGCAGCCTGTCCCTGCTTCAATCAAAATAAATTAGTTTTGTTGTTAATCAGAATAAGAAAACTCTTAGAATACTGTAACCTTCTCCATCTTAAAGAAATAGCTGCAAAAACATTGCATAGTATTAGGAATTTGTGGAACCATAATGTAGCTCAATTTCTAGTATTTAAAGCATTATCCTAAAAAAAAAAGTGTCTGAGAAAATCTAATATGAACTGTTGTAAATCTCCTTAATGTAGAAAGGCTTTAGATTCAAAAAGCATCTCAATTTTTCACATTAAAATTTGTTCTAAACAAAAAATAAGTTTACAATTAATATCAAGTAACAGCTAAAACTTGAATTTTTGAAATTTAGGTATCCAGGTAGATCCGTTTACTTATTAAGTACTATTTGGAGATCCTGAGTTACAAGTATATAATAAAGCCATATAAATTATCCTACAATATAAAAAATATTATGGGTCCTTACCATACACTAGAATTCCTGATGGGCTACTAGGAGTTCCCAAATCCCACAGGAGTTCAGTGAAATGTAGGTGGGCACCCCAGCATATTTCATCCTTCATTCCTTGTTACTTCAGGATACTCAGTGAATACTTTAGAGAGCAGCTTTGGAGTACATGTTGAGACACTTTCACAGAGCCTGATTTTTCATGGGGAATGTACCTAACACTCAAAATCAGAGCTCTCCCCGTGCCTCAAGCTGAGTTCTCAGAGCTAAGGCTTCAGGACCAGGACTTTTTTGTTTTTCCTGACTCTTGCCCTTAATTAATTTCACTCTCTGAAATACAAAACTTCATCATGAGTGCATTAAGCCTGTTAAATACAATTCAGTCATTTCTAAAACTGTTTCAACTCCTGCTAAGTACAGATCATCCCCAAAGGAAAATATTCTAAATTGTAAGACACACTGAAAATCTTCTTGTCTGCATCTTCTCCATAATCTTAAAATGTAAAAGCCAAAGCAGTGCAAGCTTAGTAGGATGAAGTGAATTGCAATCTTTCAGTTCATTCTTCCAAGCTGATAGGTACTCCCTCCCAAAGCTCTATTTTCTTTGTTTAACTGAAGGGAAAGATTTCTGTAAAAACAGCTGTATCCATTAATAAATTGGATGGGCATCTTTTTTGCTTGCTATTGAAACAGCAAGGTCTAAGTGCATGAGGTGATGTGCAGTTAGGCAAAATAATGCACTGTCTTGTTATTACTGCTCACTGGAGTGCAGTAGTTCACAGAGTTTCATATAGGATTTTCTGGATCTCCATCTCAAGAGAACCCAAAAAGTTTCTCTATCATAGGGATTAATCCAGCACAGATTTCAGGTTCTCATCTCTGTGACCCACTGTGTTCATCTTCTGAGCAAGACTGAGGGCTTTTCCTCTTCAGGAAAATAAAAGAAAAATTTGGGGCACTAAAAGAAAATGAAACTAGGTTCATTAGTGTAGAAAAAAATATTGTTTGCATTGACTGCCCTACTTTTCTCATCCTTTCTTTGCTGACAGGGTATTTCCTATTACATCTTGGCAAGGGGTTTGAATAATTTCATCTTTATACCCCACCCTTAAACACAGGAAGTAGCTTGAGGACAATTCCTGTATACCTGTGATCAGCATCACTCCCTCCCCAGCTTAATTTTAACACTCTTGTAATTCTAATGGTCAGTAAGTAAAAACCAATTATTTGGCAATACAGAAAACATCTGACAGGATTTTCCCTTCAATTACAGTATCTGCTGCAGACACAGCCACTGTTTTGCTTCCTTTCTGCAGTGCTTAGCACAAGAAAGTTGGCATTCATCATTCAGAGGATTTAGGCATTACTGCACTGATACAAATGGTGCTGAACACTCAGTTATCTCTGGTAGTAACAACCATATGTTGTTAGATTACTGTTCAGTAGAAGGGCAGGGCACCAGCCTGACCTAAGGATTGCTGTCGTGAACCTAAAGAAGTACCACTTGACATTTATGTCCTTCCTTGGGATTTTTGGTTTTCTGTCCTCATTGAGGATGCAATGTGAACAATATTACCTTATTAAAATAGCCTCAACCATGTTAAAGATACTGTGGCAGAATACAGTTCTTTTGACTTTGAATTCTGCAAACAGTAAATCATCTCTTTGATACTTTCTTCAGTGTTCAATCTAATGTCACTTTGAGAAACAAGTATGATGATTTGCTTAATTTTTTTTGTCTCCTGGAAGAGACATTTTGATGCATCTTAAGCCAGTTTATCCACTAAACATTATGATACCTGTGTCTGACCTAAGGAGGCTGTAAATAGTCATTGAAAGGCACTGCTTGATCTTTTTTTTTTTTTTTCCCCCTGCCCACAAATCTTAATCCATTCCCCAAGTCCTATAACATTGTTTTACTACATGGATCCTGCCCTATAAAGCAGTTAGTGTGGAGACATCTATGTGGAATTTCAAATCTGAGGTGAAATCATATTGCTACTAGTGTTTCCTACTGTATTAAGGATCTGTGTAATTTTCTTTTTAAAGTATTAGCTTTAGTTTCACAGTACCTGTTTGTTGTGCCCTCTTCTTTCTCACACTTCCATTTCCATATTAAGCAAGCATACCTTCTTTCCTGAGACCAGCCACTTGGATGTTTTTGAGTTAAAATATTCCCCCCAGAAATTAAACCCTTTTTCTTTTCCCCTCCAGTAATCTCTGGGAAAAGGGTTCATTAAAAAAGTGTCTGAAGATAAAAACAGGCAATCAAAAAGCCCAATTTTTAAGACGTGTCTATGTTCATTGAGACAGTGGTTCAAGAACAATTCAGCCTGGACTACAACATCCCTAAGGATGCCTTTTTCAAGGCTAATTCTCTTCATTGTGGACATTACTGGCTAAATATCGTGGAAGAAAAATCTAATTGTGTGATTTGTACTTGTAGGTTAACTTTTGACATAGGACACTTTGACAAAAGAGAAAACAGTGGGGTAACAGAAAAGCAAGCTCTTCAGGATATTAATCAGCAGCAAGTCTTCCTACTAAATGTTTCCTTCCTCAGGTCTGGACAAGGTGACAGCTTTTGGAGGACAGAGGTTCTCAATATCACCTGTGTGCTGGAACAACAGATACCATGGCTTCTGTCAATCACTTGTGAGTTTGCCTTGTTTGCTGCAAATGGTAGGAGATGATTATTTTGTCTGCTTCAGAAAAACTGGCTCAGTGGGCCTCTCTGTTCCTAGGCATAGGTCATCTTCCCAAGATAATTAGATGGAATATATCCTTTCTGACCTTTTGCTTCTGCCAGCCACCATTCCTTATTGCCACTCAGGTCAGAAAACTTCAGTATCCTAACCTTCTGGTACTCCTGAAGACTGAGTTCCTGATCATTTCTTGCTTGAAATGCATAAACAGCATAGAAGGTCTGAAAAAGGAAAGCCACAAAAAAACCCCACCATCTGAATTCAGAAATGTAGATACAACTTACACAAAGTATTAATAGGAATTCTGTATACAGAAAAGGTGTAATAATGTGTATGAACCAGTATGCAAACTGCATGGCCAAAATAAAAATTGTAGGATCTGAGGAATTCTACGTGGAGAGGTAGAAATCAAGCTCTGAGACCTCACCACCTTACTATGCTACTAAGTTTTTCAGCTCACACCAAGTGGCCTTGGACTGGATGGAGAATTTTTCCAGCAAGGGTTCCTGAGGGAGAAACACCTTTCCTAAAGCTCCTGCACTCAAATGTGGCACATGAGTCACTTCTGTCTCCTGCTCATCAGCATTCTCCCAGCTTTTCTGTCAAGTGTAAGTGGAAAAATCCCCCAAGCTGAGCTCCTCTGCAGGTTCCTGCCCCACAGGAGAACCTTGAGGTGCTGGATGTGGCATGGAGTGATGTGTTCTCTGAGACAGGACTGCAATTCATGGTTTTACTGATTAACTTTGCCTACATCACAGCTATTTAAGAATGACAGAGAAGAGAGGATAACAAATTCCCATGTCACACTGACAGATTAGTGCCAGTCTTTCTGGTGTAAAAGGAAACCATTTAAATTATAAGCAGTCTAATCCTAGAGCTGAGAGAGGAAAAACAAGACAACGGGCTCAGTGGGTATCATACTTACATGCTGATCATCTGTATCCTGAAGAGCATCAGTCTCTGTGCCATTAACTGTGGGATTTTCACAAAGGTGAAGTGAGGAGCTGCTGTCACTCTTCTTATGCTCATGACTTCGTGTGCTGCTGTCAGTAGAGGTCCGTGAAGACACGAAGAGGCTGATGTTATCAAAATCATCATCACTGAAGCCATTTTCTGCTACATCCTTCTGTGCTTTGGCTGGATTGTAAGGCCTCAGGAAGGAGGAATAGACATATCCTTTGAGGTCTAAATAGCAGAATAAAGAAAGACAGTAAGCAAACAGCAAAATGCTGCTGGAACTGTTTCACACCCAACCATTTTATGCAGCTGTCCAGATGACAGAAGCAAACAGATGAGGCCAGAATGAAAAGAAATGAATATCCCAAAGGGAAGCTGGTATTGGGATGCTTGTTCAGAGAACTTACTTCCTGTGTCAACAAGCCATCTGCTTGTACTTCCAAAGGGGTCCTTTTGCTCCACTACAGCCACCAGTTCTCCTTCATGTAAATCAATATCCAGCTCCTGCGTGGCATTGCACTTGCGCTTCGCTTGGTGCAACACTTCTGTGCTGTAGGTAGACAACAGCTTCCACCTGTGCTCTTCTGTTTGGCGTGGGGATTTCAGCTGAAGGAAAAAAAAAAAACCAAACAAAACACCCCCCAACCCAATTATGCACTGGGAAGAATTCTGAGGCCATTTCTGGAACAAGACAGGTCCATAAAAAGCAGCGTGGAGTGCTTGTGGCAACTGACTCTGTGTTTTTACACACAGCCCAAGGAGTTCCTGAGGCAGCTGTATGTAACCAAACTTGTGTGCAGCAGACCTGTCCAACTGCTATAGCAAAAGGTGAGCAATAAAGGGCAGATTTTAAAGAAATGTAGGAATTGCACTGATTAAACACCTCTTAGTCTATCCTCCGCTCTCAAAGAGTGGCATTCTGTATGTGAACTGTCACTTGCTTAACTATTTTCACAGCAATGATCTTGGAATCCCCATGTAATATCACAAAAAAAACCCCCATAAAAAATCAGCTGAGGTGTGCCAGGGTCACCCAACTACTTGCACGACAAGGCATTAGGCAAAAAAAATCACTGGTACCCAAAGAGTTTGCTCTTTGTATGAAATTCCCTTGCTAAGTAAAGACAAGGTGCCATCAGCTCCTGGAAGCATATTCCTGTAAACCTGCACTTGGGTTTTATTGTGCTGTAAGTTAGACTCCTAAAAGCTCTGGAATTGCCTGATAAGATTGGGAACCAGGAGGACAGAGATTTCCTGGTGGGTTTTCTCTGTTGTTTGCAGTGGGGCTGTATTTATGTGCATGTGTATGGAAATGCCACTACACATAACCACAGCTGAGAATAAGAAAAAAAAAAAAGTTCTGAATTTGGTTCACTGTATGAGTATTTAACAGAAGAAGTAATCAAGGTTTACACATACAACCTTAGAGTTAACATATGCTTAATGACCTAAGGTTAACTGGAGGTAATGTCAAGTGGATTTTCAAAAGACTAATATGAAAGCAGAGTGAAAAATCTGCATAAGTCACTGGTCAGTGAAACTGCTTCATCCCAACAACCTGATTCAGAGTTCCCATGAAGTAACCAAGCCCAAACCTCTAGGTGGCATAAAAATGGATTTGTTTTGAAAGCAATCAAAAGAGGATGCTTCATACACAATCTGGATATATGGAACTCACCATAGAAGGGGCAGGTTTCTTTTTTTCTAAGCTCAATTTTCTCTCAATAAAGGCTGCACTGGTGTTTTCTTTCACAAAATTCAGCTTGTGAACCTCCTCCATCAACTGATTCTGCACTTCACAGATGCTTGAGGAGGACAGCTGCAAACACAAAGGTGGGTTAGATCTCATGAACAAAATGGTAGGGAGATTTGAGAGAGCAGATTTGGTTTAATGGGCTGACTGCTAGAAGACAGAAAATCTGACAAGTTACTGTTTTCTGCAGGGCCTGTGGTGTGCTTGGGATGAGATGGAAAGAAAAGAAAGTTCCTTGCTTAAAGAAAGTTGCTAATGGTTGCTATTAGATTTAAAAGGCATATTAATTTAAATTAAATCACTAAAAATATTTTAAACAGTGATGGAAATGAACAGCCTTGCACTTATGCTACTGAGCCATCTGCTTTCAGATGCAAATGTGCATCTCAGCAGCTATCAGTGGCCAATGTGCTGTAAGACCTGGAGGAGTTCACAGCTGTGTGTTTGTGCAACTGGATGCTGCCCCCGGGTTAAAAATCCTCGGGTAAGCTGAAGCTCTGGCTGTGGTGCTAGATAAGTGGGTTTGGTCTATGCCTAACCCCACATGTATTTGCTGATGGAAACAGAAAAAGAAAGTGATTTTGTAGGCAGATCCTCACAGAAAACAATGCTCAATACAACAGCTTTCAAAACATGAAATGTTCAAATTACAGGGATGCAATTTCTTGGTGTGGGAAAAGCTTTCATTTTCCCATTACACTGTGCAGCTCTGTGTTTTGATCCTGACCTTGCTCTCATAATTTTTCTTCTGCCCCTGATGATAAAGAGCTGTGTTCAAGCCTTGACAAAAAGGAATACCCCTGAACTGCCTGGATACAATTTGCTTCTTGCATAGGGGCCTTTGCTCCAGTTCAGGTGAATGGATTCAGAGCTGTGGAAGGCATTGTTGCAGCTGTTTCTGTGGCAGTTCAAGTCCCTCTAGGCAAAATTACAGCCAAACTGAAACACTGTATGATTCTAGTACAAACTAAGAATAATATCTCAACTTTAATTTTTTAGGTAATTATCATGGTGCCCAGAAAGGGTGGAGTGGGCTGGAGGAACTAGATCTTTATACCTTTGGCTAGACAAAGCTATTCTTGCCTGCCTGCAGGATGTTCTGCAGCATATTTGGAGTTTCAAGCCATTTGCTTTTCATAGAAATTATTTCATCAGGTTTCCTAACCTGTTTCTCTTTTGCAGTCATCTGTCAGTCTGCAGGTCTAGCAGTAGTAGGAGTGTTCATGTATTTTCTTAGAATTTCTCTTCCTGCATTTTCTGGGCTTTTCAGAGTAGATATTAAGAAACAAAGACTAAAATGCTAGCAGCTGGCTCCTTTTTGCCTTACTGTAATGTTCTTGCCATTACTATCACTGGAACAGCTGGAACAGCTGCATTAGGATCATTCTCAATGAAAAGTCCAGGCCAGACAAAACTTTAAGCTCAGAATTAATCTTTGCTGAGCTTGCAAGGAAAAAAAAACAACCCAAACCCAACTGCTCAGCAGAACAAACACAATCAGTGTAGCATGCAGGGGTGTGTCCTACATATCTCAAACCATATGGAAAGAAAAAAAAAAAAGACAAAGGCAGAGCTACACTTTTTTCTGATGTACTTACTGGAACAGGTACCACCACAGCAGAGTTTGACTGAAGTGCTTCACACATAATGTTCCTGAGGAGGGTGATGAAGCAGTGAAGGCAGTTCAACACAATCCTTTTGGCTGCTCTGTTGAACACTTGAAGTTCTTCCACAAGCTGTGCATTCAGAGCCTCATAGTCTTTCCTTGCCAGGTCCAGCTCTTCTCCTGATGACCTCTGCAGGCAGCAGTTGTAGTCCAACAGCTTGTCGTAGCGCTTCTGGATGAGCTTCTGAGGGCCTGAAAACAAGGCCTGCAGTGCTGAGAGAGGAGTCAAAACAAGCTTGTCCAGCTCAGCCATCTGGAAAGGTACAGAACAGACTCCTTTAGGCATAAAATTCTTCAGACCTAGTTATAGGTGAAGCCTGACAGCAGCCTGTGAAGCAATCTGTGCATGGCTCTTCACAAAGCATTGCTGCCAGAGAGAGCTTCAGGCAGGGACTTAGCATCTTCTGAACACTGCAAAGGAAAGGTTAACAGTTTTGCAGTGTAAAGTGTCTGGTTGGTCACTTGGAGCATGCAGCCTGTGGTATTGTCCTTAGTGTGTTACCACCAGGCAGGTACTGGTGAAGTGGTTCAATAAAACTGGGACTTCCATAACTGGAAGGACTAAGACAATAAAGTCTGGAGGCAACAAAGTCTTGTTAAATGGCAGTATTGCAGTCTTGAATGCTACCAAAGATTTTAATTTTTTTTTCCCCCCTCTGGAAACAGCTGTAACTCAATTCCTGTTTAAGCAAACACAAACAATCACTTGATTTGATTAAATTATGTTATGCTTGTTGGTTTTATCTCTCATAATCAACAAAATTAGACACCTGGTAAAAACCCAACATCTTTCTCAGAGTTTTCCATTAGCATCTAATTGTCTCAAGGGATTAATATTGCATGAAATAAAATTTATTTTTGTGAGTCACTTGTTCAAATCCAGCACAGGCTGGTAGTGAGTGAAACTCATCATCTTAAAGCTCTTGGACATTCTGTGTGAATTAAGTTGCTGGGCTGAATGTGAGAATAAAAGAGCAGCTGTTCCTCTGTTCTCAATAACACACCACAGTTGAAGACATACCCATTTTAGCACCAAAATTGCTTGCCCAAAGCCAAGATAGCACTGGCTCAATAGTTCCTACTTTATTTCCTATTTTTTTTATTTCTAAAACTGCAAATGTTGGGTAAAGAAAGCAGCAGAGCAAAGATCTGCTGCTTTTGTTTGAAGTTCAAGTAAAATGTGCAAATTTAGCACAAAAATTTCAATTTAAATCCAGAAATTCAGCTTGAGAGGTTTCCTTTAGCTCTTCTAGGGAAAACACAGTGCATTTACACTGAGTTTTGTCTTCTTTTGTACAGAAACTCAATCAAAAAAAACACTCAGCTTTCCCAATGGATTCCTGAGGGTTTTTGCTCTTTTCTGTCCCGAGTCTTCTTCCCATACACCTCTTTTCTCACACACACACAGAGCTGTGTAATACTGGATGTTGCATTAACTTACCAGGTCTTCACAGAGATTGCCAGACTTGTTCTGTTTTTTCAAAGAATCATTGGCTTCATCTTTGTCCTGCAAGATTTCCTGAAGCCCAGTTATATTCCGTGCAGCCAGATGTATGGAATCCTAATGAGAAGAGGGTATGAAGATGAAAGTTTTATTACACTCTGTTCTAATATACTGCCTGCACTCATGCAGATTCTGCAATAGTACTGATGGAATCAGAAAAGTTTTCTATCCCTGGCATTTGTGTTGTTTACTGTGACAATATTTCCCCATCTTTTGTCTATTTTCAAAATAAAACAACAGCACGAGGTAGCAACAGGATAAAGGAATGAGTCCTAACATCCATCTTTTAGTGGATTTTCATTCACATGGCTGCAATTCAGTTCTTCCATCAGCAGCAGAGGTCATTTTAGTATTGTGCTGTAGACAGACCTGCTTAGAATTAATAGGGTGTTGCCTATCCAGTAGCAGAAATGTGTCTTAAACAGCTTATGGACATTGCTTGTGGCCACAGTTTTCCCAAAAAAGGCTTGTACCCACCTTTAGGTGTTGTGAGGAGAGTGAAATGTTCTTCACACACAATTTCACAGTCTTCTCTAAACTTCGAAACAACTTTTCTTCCTTATTAAAAGTTTGATCTTTTACCTAAAATAGATGTTTTGCACTGTTATTTTGGCAGCTTAAAGGAGCCTGGCTAGTGAAAGGAATGCCCAGAGTGCTGCTGAAAAACCCACAAACCTTCCCTGAACTCCTCCCTTTGAAAATACAACTGATTGACCCTTAATTCTCCCAATCTCCAGGTTTAATCCAAGAAAAGTCAAAGGCACAAGGCAACCCAACAGATTATTTCATGTTTAATCCTTGTGGAAACAGGGAGCTGCTTTATTGTAGGCACGCCTTATGTATGCAAAAAAAAAAAAAAAAAATCTTCTGTGCATTGTCTCTCAGTTTCAGGAAACTGGTTAAAACTAAAATATTTTTCTGTCGTGGCCTGATTTCCCTGGGTGCTCACTTGTAGATTTCCCCCAGGCAGGCTGTAGATGGAGCTCTTGCCTCTAGAGCAGCTCCAGCTCTTCAGCTAGAAACCTCAGCAGCTGGAAATAAGCTTGTACTACTTTTTCAGACTAGATGAAAAAAAAAACAAAACCAAAAAAACCCGAACCTGAAAATATATTTATTTCTGCCTGCCTTTTCATGAGGAATTTTTGAGAAATCTCATGTCTCACTTTTGGTGGTCTTGCTGTAAGGGTCACAGCACGTTTCCTAGATGTTAATTGGGAACTTTCTTAGTCTAATTATGCAGGAGAAAGGTCTGAATCATTTAACAGATATATCCGGGTTCTAATATGATTCTAAAATGTTTTAAGCTTAATTAAAAAACAAAAGAAAACAAACCCCCAGAAACCATAAGGCCCTAAAGGAAAAAAAAAACCCAACACATCTGCTCTGAATCAAATTTAACTCCCTGTTTTTCTCTGATTTTATAGCCTTGCCAGTGTTCTAGTCTGAATTTTAAAATTTCCACTGTGCAAATAAATGAACAGAAAAAATAAATGTAGGTAGTTTGCATCAGAGAAAGGGGAAAACCACTGAATAAAAACAAAACAGGAAAAAACAGCACGTATCTTGTAAAGTCACATCTAGAAAAGCAAGTGACCTTGCATAATCAGCCATCTCATGCAGTGAATATAATTTTCAAGGTCAGTTGTAATTGATTTTCTTTGAGATTTAGATTTAAGCTTTCCTGAAAACATCCTGCTAGGTTTTGAATTACAACCTCAGAATTAGGAAGGAGAGCTTTGTTGCTGGCCACCCAACACCCATTGGACTTATCACAGGGTTCTTTGCCTCTGGTATTGTTGATAGTTACAGGTCCTTACACATGTGGAGACAAACCCCACGACCTTTCTGCATCAGAAATATTCTCATTTCCCCTGGCAGACTCAGAACCTGAATGTTCTGATGCAGAGCAAGATGGACCAAACACCTTCTCAGCACTGACAGTAACTATTGGCAGTCTGTCCATTTAAATCTGATCTCAGGCTGAGTTTCACAAAACTGCTGGTCACTTCCTCTCTGCTGTAGATGAGAAGTTTGAGAAACTCTTAAATAAAAAAAAAGGCAAAGGTGGAGAACACATTTATGCTGTTTTCTATTTCAATCACAAAAGATCTTTCCTGTGCTCCACGGGAGTCAGAAAATGACTTTATAAATGATGAGGGGAAAAAAAACAAAAAAAAAGAAGCAGCAAAAACTCCATTTCCAACGTGTTTTCAAAAATGGCCAGTGCCAAACCAGAACTGAAGCTGTCACTGCAAATCTGCAGTTGGCTGAAGAAGTACCTGAGGTTCTCCCCCTGTCAGTATTTTCAGGTGGCTGGTCACCCTCTTGGATTTCTTGCTAATGGAGTGGATATTCAGTCGGGAAAACTTTTCTTTAAGGGTTTCATCATCATCATTCCTCTTATACTTCAGCACTGCAGACAGAGAATTTCATGACATTAATAATCTATACTCACAGGGCTTTTCACAGGGACGGGCACACAAATATGAAACCATTTGAGAGCAGACACTTTGATGTCACTTGCTGTAATCTTGTGAAAGTACTTGAGATGATGAAAACCCTGTTATCAAGGCTAGCCTTGGGAAGAGTGAAGTTAGGGCTTCAGCATGGCAAGTCTATAAAAATTGCTATCACTACATCTTAATTATTTTCAGTGTTTGCAACTGCATTACAGAAAATGAACATGGATATTCCTTGAATTCCTTCACCATTTTCTTATTTCTGGAGTTACCAGGCAGATAACATGGCTGGCTGAGGACAAGTGACATCAAGGCATCTGTTACCTTCTGAAACCCAGCATATTACACAACTTGGGTAGCACCAGCCAGAACTGTTGGAGTGATATGACTGAGCTGCAACCTCTCTTGTAATTGCCAGGCCAAACCTACTAATATAGAAGACTTTACTGTGTCTTTTTCTTACCCAGATCTTTCCTCCTTTTAAGTTCATTGATGTTCACATTAATGGTTTTCATAGCAAAAAGGGCATCTTGTAGCACCTTATGGTCAGGGTGAGAAGCAGGAGTTGAATTCAAGAGTTCACAGAGTAACAAGGGATATTTCATCACCCGTTGCACTGGTTTGATCATCAGGGATCCCATGTCCATTAGATTTGGCTTTCCTCTAGAATAGATATTAAAAAAAGAAGTCACATGAGGAGAAATTCCTTGAAGACAAAAACTTATTTCTGTCTAATCACTGAAGCTGCTGCCTTTTGTGTTCTTCAGTTGAGTTTTTGACTCAAAATATCAAAAGCAGAGCAGTACTTTGCACTGAGTCATAAAAGTGCAATTACCACTTGAGTCAAAAAACAAGACACATCTGTCAGGGAACATGGGCCCTGGTAAATGAAACCTTCCCCTCACCCCCTCAATGAGAAACACATACCAGGGCTGAGTTTCCTGTATTTTCAGCAATCTGCCAGACTGTTGCTTAGACACGACCTCTGAAATGGTCCCACTTAGTCTGAGGGTGCACGTGGTACAACTTAACACACCACAACACCCAGGAAGGGAGATGTAGGTGGAAGAACAAGGAAGAGGAAGGTCAAGAAATGTATGTGAATGAGGCTAGAACATCCTGCTCTGGCCTCTCAGCCTCCAAATTGCAACATCTCTCTGCTGTGCCTGTTCACTGATGCATCCCTTCTCACAACAGCTCTCACCTTGTCACAATGACCCTTCAACTTCACTGTCTTCTGCCTGAGGATTTTTTTTGCTGGCTGCTAATAGGTTATTTCTAACCATGCCTGAGCTTTCAGAGGCTGCCAGATCTGGCCTGGGGAACTGCTGCACATACAGGATGTTCACCCAGGCTTGATCCAACCTGCTGGAAGTCACCTTACACAAAGGCAAAGCAGGCACCTGCCTGGGGTGGCAGAAGGATTAGGGGAGGGAAGTCATAGAATCACAGAATGGTTTGGGTGGGAAGGGACCTTAAAGCTCACCCAGTCCCAACCCCCTGCATGGGCAGGGACACCTCCCACCAGCCCAGGTTGCTCCAAGCCCCATCCAACCTTGGACACTGCCAGGGATGGGGCAGCCACAGCTTCCCTGGGAAACCTGGGCCAGGGGCTCACCACCCTCATAGAAAAGAATTTCTTCCTTATGACCAACCTAAATCTCCCCTCTTCAAGTCTGAAACCATTTCCCCTTCTCCTCCTCACTACACACTCATGTAAAAAACCCTCCCCCAGCTTTCCTTTAGGCCCCCTTCAGATATTGGAAGGTTGCTACAAGGTCACCTTGGAGCCTCCTCTTCCCGAGGCTGAAAGTCACAGCAGTGTGAGGGGCAGTAACACAGAGCAAGCTCTCCACTGGCATGCCCAAAAAGGCTGCTTGGGAGGGGAAAAGGTTGTTTGAGGTTAACCATGCAAGAGTTAACACTTCGAGGAAGGATTTCTGCATGTGGAGTAACACAATGTAAAGAGAAAGTACAAAATCTAGGGAGCAACCACTCAGGTTTGCAGGCTGACATCTATTGTTTTGTGCAGCATGAAAAGTAAAAAAGGGAAAAAAACCCAACACATTCATTCCCACTTTCGTATGTATAAAAAGTACAAGAGCCAATCCTTACTGTGGGCTAATTAACTAACAATTTGAATGCCTTTGAGAAGAGACATCTGCATATTTAAGCCATCTCTCTCACACAGGCATTATCTGTAAAAAAGTTATGCATGAAAAGAATTAACAGTAGATGCCTTTTAAGGCTTCTTGATGTCCCAAAACCTTCTCATCATTTCAATCCCCCTCATTTCCCCTGTATCCTACATTAAATATAGAGAGCTATTTCCCCTCCTTTCAGCTTCTGGCAGCAATAATGAAGAAAGAGAAAAAAAAAAATCTGAAATTGTTATTGTTTTCTCTGAAAAGCCCCATGAATGCAAATCTACAAAAGCTGCCTCATGAATGGAGAAAATCTTCAAGTGTCTTCTCTTTATAGAGTTGCACTTTGGACAGCTGCCCGGGTGATAAACAGCCCCTCTGTTCCCATATCTGCATGACACAGCCTCCCAATCTGCTGGGAGAGATAGTAGGTTTGTTAGGAGATAATGACTCCCTGGGGCACTCAATGCCACCAAGTTCAGCTCATCTCATTCTCCCCAGGAAGATGAGCTGATGATAGCCACTCTCCCTGGACAGGTCCCCTCTGCTCTGCCCCCCAGAAGGAGGCACCGGGCTGGCGGGCAGGACGCGACCACAACAGGGGAGTGAGGGCTCATCACATCTATTGTGCAGAAAATTAAGCTGATTAATTCGTTTGTGAGGCTACTTCAGCCTTTCCCCCCCTATGTTATTGGGAATTGAGCAAGTGTTCTAGGTTGTGTGTAGCCATACTGATCTCATCACAAATTATTACCGTGGCTCTGCAGTTGGCTTCGCTTCAGCTTCATATCCTCCTTCCTCCCAACCAAAGTCACAAACACAGAAACCTTTCCTCCTGCTTAAAAACCACGTGGTGGTGAGCCAGGCGATGACAAGGGATTTGGGATCTCGTTTTGTTTGCTTTTATTATCCAACCACCAGGCCCTGTGGGAAGCTCAATGGGCAGCAGGGTACAGCGGGGCTGGGGGCAGTGTCATGTTCAGCTTGGCAGGTTCAAAACGCTGTGCAGGCATCACAGGTTGCAGCAGGACTTCAAAGTCTCAGGCTGCATGCTTTGCCATGCACCAGCTCATTTTAGTAAAAAAAAAAACACAGGCAAAATAATTCCCTGTGCTGTAAGACCCTCGTGCAAAGCCAGGGAATTCACTGAGGCTGCACAGTTGTTAAGCCAAGCAGAATTTAACCTACCAAGCTGCTAGCAAAAGGCAGCACTGTCTGGTATTTGTGTAATTGTTTTCTTGCTCATGCTTGAATGAAAAGCAATCTGGGAGCACCAACTATCACAGATGGTTTGAGGTGAATAACACTGTATTTTTTTCCAGCTCAACATTAACAAGATTTGGGGGGGGGGGCACAGTCCTGCCCAAGGGTTGTTGAGACTCTGCAGTCTCTAAGATGAGCAGAGTTTGGGGTGAGTAACGCTGTATTTTTTTCCAGCTCAACATTAACGACATTTTTTGTGGCATAGTCCTGCCCAAGGGTTGCTGAAACTCTGCAGTCTCCAAGGTGAGCTGCAGGGCATGGCATTTCTGAGAGAGGAAGGCAAACACCATCACACCATGTGGGGTGGCCAAGCTCAGGAACAGTCCTGCAGCTAAACCTGGCTCACTGCACTCTGCACAGCTTTGTAAGAGCCACTTTAAACTCAGAAAGGGAGTTGTTGTATCCTACACTCTGCCAGAAAATGTTTGAAGGGGAAAACTGGGCATTCCTTGCTGACAGTGCTATGCAAGGCAGAGCAGCCAGTCTGGTGCTTCTTCTATATCCAGGGTTGTCTCACATTATCTTACTGTGAATCTCTGGATATTTTGCTCCTCTTGAAGCCCTGCTCCTTGGGAGACAGCAGTATGTAACAATGTCCCACATCAAACCAAAATGAAGAAAAACTATTTCCTATCCTAGACTAAAGCTTGAAAACCCTAACTGTAGAATTGCAACATGCAAATCATTCCAAGTGTATTTTCCACTGATCTTGTTCCTAATGTCCAATTGACTGACTGATTAACCAATTCTCTGACTTTACAGATGTTCCTCTCCTAGCAATACAGAGCACACTTGCTCTTTTCTCTCTTAACATTTCTGTCCAGGGTAGCAATAATCCAGCTAACCTCTCCTCTGGCCTCTCCCTGCAGGTAACTTCAAGAGATGCTGCATTTCAACAGTCCCAACCTGCTGGATGTCCAGAAACTGCAACTGTGATAGACTCTCCCTTATGGCTTTTTAAAGAGGTTACATTTGGCAGAGAAGTGAACTGAAGTTATTGGTGGCTGGGTGAGTATTCTGGCAAAGGGCTGCAAGGAGCTTGTCTTCTCCTGATATTCTTTTAGCCACTGTCAGAGGGAATATCTTGGTGGATTTATCATATAGGACTACCAAAGGGGTCATCACTTTAGAAATAGCTTTACCTATCCAAAATTCTTTTAAGAGTCTCTGAATTTCAAAGGCTGACACCATTGACAAAGAGCTCTTGTGGACCTCAGACTGCTATGCACATTTATAAGACAGCAAGGTGATAATAAAGGGCTCCAAATGAACTGGCAACCAAATTAAGTAGCTTCATAAACCACAGGTTTTGAAAAGATACTGCAAAGCTAATGCAGTGGTAATTAGAAAGCTGTACAGGCTTAAGGAAATTATAACTGAGTCTTTATCACACGTGTGCTGGAAAAACCTATGGGTTATACTGACATTTGTGTTCTTAACATTTCCATGTGTACAATTTTAAGCATATTGAAGATAAATTAAAGACATTTTAAAGTTTATTTTACATGTAAGAAAGGCATAGTACTTACTCTTCCTCATATATCTTCCTGCAAAAGAGAAGAAAACAAAACAAAACATAAGTTAGATTCCTCCCAGAGCAGAGGCCAGATTCTCAGATACACTTCAGTGACACAGAGTGGTCATAATTGGCCACCTGAATTAGGTTTATGGCTGCCATGTGTCAGCAGAACTGCACTAAACAGCCAGAGGAAACTGGTGAATCTAGCTCTCTATCTTTTTGAAAGGACAGCCCCAAAATGAGAATGAGTTGTCAGAAACCTGGCTTTGGCTGTGGCACCCAGCTAATGCTGTAAAAAAAAAGAAAGTTTGGGTCACTGTGCTAACAACAGGAAGTAACATCAAGTTCTTAACACAAAAAGTAAAATTAAACATTCTTATACATAACATATATACCCTTCTACTCCCCTTTAAATAGAAATGTATTTCTAAATGAGAAATACACTTCAGCCTTTTAGGATATAGAATAAAACAGAGCTGTGAAGTTTTTTGTAGGCAACACATTGACTGAAACCTCTTCAGTGTAGGATGGTGTTGATACACACACTGAAAGCAGCAGGGAAGTACAGTTGTAGTCTGGAAGCACACAAACATGCACAGAGGATGTTTTGCTCATGGTATGAAACCACTCAAATGTCAGGGAACCAAAATGTCACTCCACCCCTGCAGCAGGCTTCCCTGACATCACATTGTCAGCCACTGGTTTTTGACTCCCTGCACTCTCACCTCCTTGCCCACCAGTCCCTAACTGAGCATCTGGAAGCTGATGCTTTCACTGCTCCTGCACTGTCAGCACTGTGTGTGATTATGAAGTCCCTCTGCCTCTGGAATAGTTGACCCAGCTACTTCAGGCTGAAAGCAGAGCAGGTAGTTGCCAGCATCCTTTCATTTTTACCAGCTGCATTTCTTTGGCTAAGCTAGCAAACAACAGCCCCAGTTTGCATAATTACTGCTGCTGAAACACAGGACTCTACAGCACTTGGATTTGCACATGGGTCCAAGGCAGGCACCTACATTTTAGGATGGAATTTCTCCTCTTCAGTCAACAGGAGAAACAGGAATCTCACATGGCTAATTAAATCTGATTTGTCTGTACAGATGTGCAGAGTGCCACTCTCAATTTGCTCCTAATATAAAGCTGTTCTTCACATGGCAGATATTACTCATCTGAGAAATAGAAGCCCCTGCTACCATTAGCACATTCTATTTTTTTTCAATGGAACAATATTCTTTCTCAGGGAAAGAAGAACTATTTAAGAAGTAAAGGTTTTTCAAGAGTAGTAGTCACCAACCTCCACATTTATTACGTCTCACAATGGAAAACAGCCTGTAACTTATTTGCTAAAATTTCTGCATAGTTTTTTTCCTAAGGCAAGTATTCTTCAATCAGTATTAACAGGTCTAGGTGACCACAGCTCTGCATTTGAGTATGTACTTTCAGGCCTTAATATTTGAACTGCCTGTAGTCTTTAGGCACTGGAAAAAAACCCAGTAGTATAGAGGCACCAGTGCTTTTTTCATTGGTTCCTGTTTAAAGGCTAATCAGGAAAGAACAAGACAAAACAAGGCTTCATTGTGAGGAAGGCTTTGTCACTTCCTGCTAGGAAGAGCTACAATGGCTAAGCACAAAATATCCTTTCTTTTCACAAATCCCAGCTGTGGTGTTGGAAGAGGAGTTCCTCTTGCTGGCTCTGCAATTCAAGTGGCAGCATCCATCTTAGCATATATATGGACCTTATCTTTATTTCCTTCCATGCCCCCTTGACTCAGCACTTGGGATGAGTGAGTGACAGTAGCAGCTTCTCTTGATGAGCCAGAAAAGACTGTTGTAGGCATCAGCAAGTCAAACACCCCTTGGGGTGTTTATGGGGGAGATACCTGGCCATCCAGTAGCCTGAAAGACTGCATTTATATGAAAATCTGGTTCTTTCAACTTCCAGGGTAGCTAAGGCCTAAATACCCTGCACATATACTTTGTTATGCATTTAATAACTGGATGTGTTGCACACACAGACAAAAAAAGCCTTATTTTCCATATAAAGCACAAACTTGTCTTTTAATTTTATTAATATTTTCCCCCACTGCTCTTTCCACATTCCACTTAGACATACTTCCCTTTTCTTAAATCTTAATACACCTCTGCAGACTGATCACTACCAACTGATCTGTTGTTGAAGTACACTCCATTACTTGTGACAGCTTCCCATCTCTCCTACAAGCATGCAGCATGGGCCTTTTCCTGGAGCTGGAGGTAAGCCTCTGATCTGAAAAACCATGGTGTGTTCCTTCCTGACAGTTCTGTGTGATGCTTGAGGGAAAGTGAGGGGGCAAGGGGATTTCTGAGTGGGAGGAAAATCATTCTCCATGCAGTGGATAAGCTGGTGCCCTCAACCAGCTGTGGGAGGAAGCTGAGCTGGAGGGAGGATGGTTATGTTATTCTTGACACAGTTTCCTGAGGGGCTGCTGCTGGAGGCAGTGGCACAAAGCAGCTTCCACTGGTGGGACCTGGCAGCTTGCTCCAGTGCTGATTGTCCTCAAATAGCCATATCATGAGGGATCCAGCACCACACAGCCACTCCAGATCTCTGGAGCCTTGCAATGTTCTGGGGCCCAGAAACAGGAGTGCATGTGAATTGTGCTGTGTTGGGCTATTTTAATTCAAGAGAGAGAATTGCTGAAGATGGGGGCAGTGTGTTTCCTTCCTGGGCAAGGTGCTCCCGATAGCCCATGATATGATGCAGCATTTTTTTGGCCAGCATGGGGCACTGAAGCTAAGGGAAGAGCAACCTTTTTTGTGCTACTTTTGGCCATCTTAGAGAGAAGGAAATCTAATCATGGCCCCTGGCTTGTCATCTTTTCATGAAAGCAGCATAAGCCAGGGCTCTCAGCAAGCCTCATAAACCTCCAGATTTACAGGGGACCTTTCATCTACATCCATTTAAAATGTTCCCTGCCAGGCAACCGACTGTGGATGGAAATCATCATTTGAAAAGGTCTTACTTTAAGGACTGTACACAGTGTCTTAAATGCTGCTTCAGTTCTTCATCCTTTTCATAGGATTCCAGCATGGTGTGTGCATCATCGTGGCGATAGCAGTAGATTTTATATGTGTCTTCTAGTGGGCCTTTAATCTGCAAGAACACTTCCCCTGTTAAGGAGAAAAACAAAGCGTGTCAAGCCAGACAAGAGCATCAGAGAAGGAGTTTTATTATTCCACCACATTAGCCGTGAGCTAAAAAGGCTGACTTCCACTTTGCTTCCCTCAGAAAGGATCCTGCGTGTTTATGTGCATTATTTATTACGTGTCTTTCTCAGCTGCTCATCTTTTGTCATAGCCAGGCACCATTATTTCAGTGTTAATGCACAAAAATTCCCTCAGGAAAAGGCATGGAATCTCTATGGCCCACACTCCTTCATGCACAGCCCCCTAATTCACTGCCCCAGATTAATGCCCCTTCAGTGGAAACCACACAGGAGAGCTTACCTAGTAAGGGGAGATCATTTTTGTGCAGTGTCTGGCAGGAGGGATGAATGTAAGCCTGCTAATTTTCCTCTTTGACTTTTTTTTTTTTTCCAATCAAATATGAACCTGAATGAGTTATAACAGGAATAATGACTCCATCTCCCATTAGCCACTTAACTTTTATCTGTTTTGCAAAATCCTGAAATGGCGATTGTTCTGGATTACAATAGAGATTTTTCTTCACGTGACAGAGGAACAACCTCCACTCCTCCCCTAATTAAATAAAACAACTGTGAATCACAGCCATTTTTGTATAGTATCTAGGTTTATATACAAGTGAAAGAGGAAAACATTGCCATTTCCAGTCCTCTCCACCACCAGTTACCCCTAAAGAACTGTTGTGTATTTCAGGGGCACTAAAGTAGTCCTGAACCCATCCCCCATTTAATTTTCAGCCTAAAATTCTTGTGTTGGTTGCTGTGTATGTAAGAAATACTATCTGAATGGAGAAGGCAGCTTCATCTCTTCTGATGAGGTATTAACTTGGTTCTTACACCCTTTGCTTAGCAGCATGCTGATCAGCATCATTGGGAATGCATGTAGTAAACATCAGAGATGGTGAAAATTCCTGTCTTGGGCATTTCCTAAAAATTGCATCCATGTGGCAACCAGTCCAGTGTTTCATGAACATTTCTGCTGAGTAATAGCAATGATTAGGAAAGTTAAAAGCTAAAGACCACATTAATTGGGAGCTTCCCATTCAATCACAGGGTGAGTGCCAAGCTGCCAGGCATCCTGCATGCTTCATCCTGACCAGAGTGGGCTGTTTCATAGTACATTGCATTGAGCTGCTCCATCTTAAAGTGAGAAATGATTCAGTTACCACAGTAACACAGCTCTGGATTTCTTCCCCTAGCAGCCAAGGTTAACTGGGCTGTCTGATGCATGTTGGTTTCAAGGTGCAAATAAAGGAACAACAGTGACAGAGCTAAGACCACATAAATTCATTTTAGCTGCTGTAAGGCCACAGCCAGAAAAGCACCAGCATCCAGTAGTTAAATGCTCTTTAGCTCTCTGTCTTCATAGAATGGTTTGGGTGGGAAGGGACCTTAAAGCTCCTCCAGTCCCAACCCCCTGCATGGTCAGGGACACCTCCCACCAGCCCAGGTTGCTCAGAGCCCCATCCAGCCTTGGACACTGACAGGGATGGGGCAGCCACAGCTTCCTTCCTTTCCTTCCTTCCTTTCCTTTCTTTCCTTCCTCTCCTTCCGTTCCTTCCTTCCTTCCCCCTCTCCCTCCCCTGCAACACCCAGAGAGATGGGAAAAGAGCATCATGATCATCTGAGCACAGCAGAGCAACTCCACAGTTTCACGTCATTTTTCCTGTGTCATTATCAACACCTTGTAGCACATTACCCTCTGGGAGTGGTACCAGTTGTGTCTGATGGGGGTAGAGGACAGCAGAGTGTTGTGTCTATTCTTTCACCTAGCTTTGTAAAACTCAAGAGGACAGGACACATACCGATTATTTGCACGGGTGGTTCCACATCTCTTGTGGCTTCTTCCAACAAGGACAGCAGTTTGGCTGATACTTGATGGACAGATTCAATGTTGCTAAACAAGCCATCCACATCAAAGCCAGCAATCTAATGGAACACAGATATTAAGCTGCTACTGATGAAGGACATTGTGTATTACTGACCTTCTCTTGCTAGGCCCTGAGTGTTCAACACTCCAGGAAGCACCACTTCTGCAAAACCTCATATAAACATCCTCCTTTTGACTTCAAGGACACATACACAGTTTCCAGATTAGTATAAAATGGTTGATGCAGTTAACAAAGGGCATGTTATCAAGTGCTATTAACATTATTTTGATCTATTCCCAATCTGAAAGTGTTTACCTAGGAAGGAAATAAATATTATCATCTGAATAAAGAAAAGATCCTTAGCTGGCTTTGAAATGTTTACTTTCCCACTGAGGAACAGAGTAGATGACAGTGAGTTTGATTCTCTAATGACCAGTTACTAACAGAGGCCACTACATAAACTGAGAGCTTGGCACTTTGGTGCCAGCTTCCAGGTACAAAGACCTGCAGACAGTGGCACTATTTTAAGTTAGGTGTTCCATAAATCCAAAAATACAATATCAAGACCATACAATCTCCACTAAAACAAACACATTTCTAATTCTGTGCTTGGGTGTACAACGTCAACATCAGTGAATTGCATCAATTTACACCAACAGAAAATTTGGTTCCATGTACCTATTCATTTTAGAGCAAGTAAAAAATTTCCAGGACACATACTTTATTTGGAGGTGCCAGTAAAGGTCTGTCAGGGCATGTACCAGGGGTTATAATTACAGAGCAGTATGGAGAGGTGGAAGCTGCTATTGCAGCCCACAGTGATAGAGCATCCAGGCTGCCCTCTGGGATGATGCAGGCTTTGTGCAAGTGCAGTGCAAGTCCCAGGAGTGTATCTGACTTCCCACTCTCCTCACTAGAGCCCTGGCAGATCCCTTTATGGAAAGCTACCTCTTGGATCTGCTCCCGACGCCGCGTCACCCCCCCAGTGGCACTTGTGCTTGCATTAACATTATCTGCAAGCAGAATGTGGGTGAGTTGAGATCCCCACTTTGTCCTCCACCCCCAGGTGCTTACCTGCTTGTCCCTCAGGGGCTGAATCACTTCCTTGATGCAGAGATCCAGGTCACTGACATAGTCTTTCTCTGTCTGCAGGAGTTCTGCGATGATTTTCACCCTCTTGGCCATCATGCCTCTGCTGACTTGTTCCTCATCCTCCTGTGGTGAAGTGGCAGGGGTTGAGGACCCCACCTGTGGGGCCATTTTTTCTGTTTAAAAGAGGGAGATTTGTGAGGAGCATCATGATCCCAGGTTCTTACCCACCTTGTCCTGTGTGACTGTGAAGGAAGGTAACCAGGGCCTCTTGGGAACTCCCAGATCACCATGGGAAGCAGGTGATTAGCAAGCAAGCATCAAAGCCAAGAAGCAGAAGAAATGGCAATCCCAGATCAGACTGTGTCATCCCATCTCCTTCCTCCAAAAGGGGATGTGAGTTTGGCAAAGGAAACCATCCATTTAGCAGTAAAGGGATAACCCATTGTTGGCTCCCCCAGCTTTGATGAAATTTTCTATGGAGAACAGGAGGGTCTTGATCCTTGATCTGTGATCCCCTGAAATTCAAAGACAGCTGATGCCCTACTACTACTTCAAAATAATTCTCAGTCTGACATCTCTTATGGTTTGGAGGATGGAAGAAAATGTGTTCCTATGGAAGAAAAAGGCTGTTTAGGTTTACCATAAGTAAGCTCCTCTTTGCACTGTATGAGGTAATGCTGAGCCTATTCAGGGGAGGCTGAGGGCTGTAGGTACTGGAAGACAAAACTTTGACATGAAAACAATACTCCTAACTATGATGGTGAAACCTGTAATTCTGTTTTAAAATATTTCTTTGAAAGAGGGAAAGGACTTACAGAAGAAGATGGGAAAACCTCTTATGATCAATAGCAAACAGATCATTTGGATCAGGATATTCTTAATTGTTTTTACATATTTAAGACCTAGAGCATCTGATTTGTTCCAAATACATGGAAATGCAAGCAGGTCTTCTACAGAAAAGTCATGTATTCTACAGGACCTGCACACAACTGTGCTTACTTACCTGTAATGATGATCTTCCCTTCTGGTGGTTTGTGAGCCAGCCTGCAGACATCCATGTCAGCTGTACAAAGGGCACATTTTATCAGTGCACACTGACAATCTGTTTTTTCATTAGGAAAACCACCCAGACAACCAACCAAAACCAAACCAAACCAAAGTGAAAGATTTCAGAGGCTATTATGGTGTTTTCCTGCTAGCCACAAGATGGTGCAGAGTACCAACAAAGATGGACATAGCAGTACTGCTCTCTGAGAGCCACTACTGAGTGCAGTGCAGGTGTTCAGATTGATTGTCAAAGGGGGGGTCCTGAGCACTCAACTGAGCATCAAACAGTGTGCAGCTCACCCAGCTATCACTGCCCAAGGCTGTAGATGGTAACCAAGAGCTGGACTTGTTGGAAAACCAAGCAGGTTTCAGGAGAGAGGGCTTTGAGCCATCTTGCACTGAGAGCTGTAAGATGCTGCAAATCCAACTTGATGTCATCCCCAGCCCCTTCTACAACTATGCTGATCACTGACATTCAGACAGGACAGTTTTGTTATTAATCCTTCTCCCCTCAGGTTTTCTTGTGAGACTGATGTGACCACAGGTATTGTGCAAATAGCTACTTTGGGGACTGCCCCTCTGAACTGCTAGTTTTAAAAAGTGAGGATAAGGAACCCAAACAAACTGAGGAGGAGGAGGAGGACCTGTTTTTTTCAGATTTTTTGCATTTAGATACACTTTTAAGTTTTTAGCCTTGAAGGCTGTATATAACACAGGCATGAACATTTTGTCCTTGAGTTTGCACACAGAAAATAAAAGAGAAACATGATGAGCATGTCTCCCCTTCACAAGGCTATCAGAAGAATTCTAAGATGAATTGTTCCCTAGTGAGTCCATGCTGATCTAAGTGCACAGACTGCACAGGTGCTCACCCTGCTGCAGAGCTCATCCACCAGAGGTGCTGTGTGCTGGAAGGAACAGACTCTGCCCTTATTTTAGTGAGGAGAAGAGCAAAATTGCTCTGCAGCTCACCCTGAGCAATTTTCTGCCAGGGCTGCAGACTGAGACTCCCTTGCTTGAGTTCTAAAATGGCAGGCACTTTCCCCTCTAAAAACTTACAGTATGTAACTACATTTATAAATTCACAAGGAACCACAAGAACAATCCATTTCTGTTGCATTTCTGCCAAAAAATCAGCATTTTTCTTGAGACTGGTGGTGAAAACATGTGTCTGTGTCTGTCTGTCTGTGAGAGTTCAGGGCAATCCTGAGAAGATGCAGAGTGGGACAGATGTCATGGAAGATCTCAAAGTGGTGTTTCATCTCAGATGCAGCACTGGGATAGTATCAGATGAAAACTGAAGGTAAACACAAGATGCTGTGCAAAAGAATTTTCTAATCTTTTATTCTGATGGTAGGGGAGGACCAAAGCCACTGTATCCCACTTCAGGCTTGAAGCTGCAGTCCCTTGAGAGGCTGATCTTTCAGTTTATGTCATTAGACAGCCCTGATCAAATCTGATTCTTGAATTATGTCAGGGCTCATCTATTACCCTTATTGCATCATAGATAATAAGTCCAGGAAATAAAAACTATTCTCAACTGGAAGAAATAGCAGTGAAAAAATGCTGTTTCCTTATAGGAAACATGTGGGTTTTTTTAATAAATGTATCCTTTTGTTAAAGGAAGACAATTTTCCATTTTCATACAATATGTTCACTTTTTCATTTCAGATGTGTCTGTCTGCATAAAATGTAGCAGCAAGATCCTGAAGTGATGATTACAGACAAAACCTATGGTTTCATGTTCAGCTGATTTCTTTTTACCAGTTTGAGAACTTGCTTAAATCCTTGTGGCGTAAGAAAAAGTTTAATAAATGCACAAACAGCAAGTACATATCTGGAATATAAGCAAATTAATTTCTATCTGGTAACATGTTCCAGCCCCAGAACAGTTTGAGAGAAACGATTAGCAGGAAGAGACATTGCTGAGGATTAACAGTTACAGATAGAATTTGGCTCATTTGTCCTTAGAGACTGCAGGTTTAGGAAAAAATAACATGTTGTTGAATGTTTTATTAGACAACTACATCTTAAAATCAATTTACAAATGTGCTTTTACATAAAAGCTTACCATTTACAATGGTGCTTTTAGTAGGCATAGAAATGATAAGTAGAAATTGCAGTATTTGCAATTGTTGTTTTGCCATGTCTGTTTCCTGCAGGAGTGACCTTTCTGGAGGACTTTGGTTTTCCAGCTTTGTATTGAAGAACACAGCACTAGTTGCATCAAAAAAGAGGTTCACTATGTGATGATGACATGGACAAAGCAGCCATAGGTCTTACAGAAACATCTTATTGCAAGTGTGAGGCCTAAAAATATCCCCCAGATGGAGACATTCAGCAATGCAGTGAGAGCATGGAAGGAGAGAGCCTTCAGTGTGTAAATGCAGCAGCTCCCTTCTAGGGCCATGGGGGTAATTTGGGAGTCCACAGCAAGTGACTGGAGCAGCCAGAGCAGGTTTACAAGGTCCATGTGAGCAAATGTCCTTGGCTCTCCCACCTAGAGGCTGAGCAGCTCAGAGGTCTGCTCTCTCCATCCTTCCTCCCAGGTAAGATCATAGAATCACAGAATGTCAGGTTGGAAGGGACCTCAGGGATCATCTGGTCCAACCCTTCTGATATTATTGCTTATATGAGATGTCCCAGCACCCCCTCAAGCTGAGACTGAAAAATTTCCAAAGTGGAGGAATGCACCCCTTCCCCTGGGAGACCATTCCAGTGTCTGACTGTCCCCAGAGTGAAAACTTTTCTTCCTGTGTTCAAACAGAACCTCCCCAGGAGCAACTTGTGACCATTGCCCCTTCTCTTGTCCATGGGACTCCTTGTAAACAGGGAGTCTCCATCTTCTTCTGCTCATGTTCAATATTATGTTTGCCCTTGGAGCCAGGACCAAGGTTTCTCCCCACTTAATGCTTTCCATCTGGAAGTGAAGTTACTGGAACAGAATATAGCAAAAAGTACAGGGATGTTGGTGCATCAGGCCTTGTCATTACTTAGGCAACATTCTGGAGGATGCCAAAGGAATGCAACTTCTGCACTTATGCTGTGCAGGTACAGGGATTTTGCCTGGCACTAGGGAGCAGCGGAGACATAAGTTATCAATGTGTAGCAAACAAATTCCAGCATTACTCTGTTTTCATGTGTGAAACTGGAGTCTCACACCACCCTAGATAAAATTATTCCTCTGTGAAAGCAAGTCCTCAGATAGCCTGTACCCCCAGATAACCTAAAGATTACACACAGGAATGTACACTGGCTTTTTATCAGCTGGATTTGGAAATAAAACACAGGCAGCCAAGTTCAGGGACTGCTGCTGTGGCAGTTTCCCTCTTCACTCTCACATCTCCCCTGGCACCGTGGCCCCAGCTCTGCCCCTTACACCTCTGATTCCACCGTGGGTGCTGGGAAGGTTGCAGGGACACTGGGATCACTGGAAATAAAGGAGCTCAAAATGGGACAAGCAGTTGGGAAGGATGGAGAAGTGCACCCTGTGAGCTAACACCCGAGGTGTTTTCCTCAAGATGCTCCTCCCCTCCTGAGGGACCCCTTCACAGGGCTCTCGTTACAGTTTTGCACCACCTGCTGCAAATAAGACCAACAGAGCTCCAGGCTGAGCACTGAGCTACAAAAAGACTGGGAGAGGGTTGTGGGAAATGCCTTTTTTTCTTTCACTCGCAGGCACACCTAGCAGCAGCATTGCTCAGGAGCAGGTTTTTTGAAAGTTACACGTGCAAAAATCCCTTTTTCTGAACAGAGGAGAACAGCAGAGGACCAGAATGACCTTGCACCAGTCTTCACGGGCAACAGGTTTGCTCATAAAATCTGCATGAGAGACTTCCTTGCAATTAGGTCATTCAATCTTTGATTTTTTTTTTTTTCCCGTAAGGTACAGAAAATATTTACATTCAACACAGAAGTTCTTTCTTCAGTTCCTTGACAGCAGACTGCTTTAATTATATGCATGCTGACAGGACTACTGAGAGATCCCATGCGACCACAGTGGAAGGGAAGAAAGCTTATCATCAGGTGACAGAAGAATGCCCTCATTGTTAGCACCAATACTTACAAATAAGCCTTTCCAGTGTGTCACATACTGGTATAAACATACCACTCCTGTGGCATTGAGCTAATATGTTAATAAAGCAAGAACCAAGGAAAGGCTGCATCTGAGCTGCTTCCCCTGGGAGACACACACACCTCAGGAAGTGCCATGGATTAGCCGTATGAGAAAAGTATCCCAATTAACAAAACATTTGCTAATATGCTCAGAGAAGGATCCATAAACCTCCTTGGGTCCTAATCTTCCCTCCTTTACCCTGGTTACTGATACTAGTTAGGCTGCAGTAGGTCCTAAGAGTCCTAAGCCCCATGGCAGGGCTTATGGTGTTGTGCTAAGTCCTGTGCAAGCAGAGCAGCACAAAATGGATCCTGCGCTGAAAAAGATGAGCTCCCTTCCCAGCCTGGCTGCCACTGCAGTAACTTCACAGAACAACTCCAGCTTTACTGCAGCAGAATCAGATCCTCCCCACTTAAATCTGCAGGGGAGAAAATACAAGTGTTTGTCAGACTGTGGATCCCCATGACAGGGCACAGGGGGATGTTCTCATCAAGCCATCTCCTGTGCTTCAGGAAACAACCCGGATCTTTACTCCTTACCATACTTCAGCAAACTTCAAAGATCAGTATGTTTTACAGTGACATAGGATAATACCTGCATTGTAGTCCATCAAAAGTTAATCAGTAAGCAAATACGGATCTGGGGAGAGGCACAGAAGTTCTTTACTCCTGGCAGGAGGTGCCCAGGAGCTGCAGGCACGGGTGGCCCACACAGGAGGAAGCAGTGGGATCTGCAGGCAGGCAGGGTGGGATGAAGGAAGGTGCCCTGCCAGTGACTGAGGGGAGTGAGTTGCTTCCAGCTGGGCTTTTGTACACCAAGGGGGAGCAGCTTTCCAGTTATTTTTATAAGTTTGGTATATGATTATTAACAAAAACGAACAATCTGTCCAAAACCTGACAGAAAGTGGACTGTGTTTTAAATTCTTTTTCATGGTTTGCCCTTTTTGGCTGATTGCATCTATCCCCATCTTAATCTACCCTGGTCTTGCAAATGTTTCTGTGCCAGTAACTACATCAAACAATCTCCTATTACCAAAATACATAGGTACTCACCCAGAATGGTAGCTCAGGGTTAATTCAAAAATTGATCTCAACATTAATAGATACTAATACAGTCACTTTTACAGCTGCAACTGGGGGATTTTCACTGCAGAAAAAAGACCAATCCCTACCACCTAAACAGCTACTGAAAATATATATAAAAACAGAGCTGCTGAGTACCATTTCATGACATTGCTTAAGGACAGTAGCAAGTTCTTCAGTCCTCTTGAAAGGACATAAATGCAGGGTTTTCTAGTGAACATAGAGCAGAGCACAGCATAGAAGTATCACAGAAGCTCAGCTGTTATAATGACCCTTGAGATTTCCTCATCCACCACAAATGCTAGTGAATATTTCTTCCTTGGCCCTATTCTTCCCTCTTTAGAAAAGTGATGCCCAGTTGATGCAGAACTATGGGGAAAAAAGTATATATGGCTTCACCAACTTCTGGACTCAACCAAGAAGGCAGCTACAGCCTGAATTCTGCATGGTTGTATCTCAAACCTGCCATTGGATAGCAAGTACCTTCTTTTCCCCTATCTAAAATGGGGATGCAGGCATTTGGTTATCTTACAGAAGGAGTTGAAATAGATGCACTAATGCTTGCCGAGCTCTTTGAGAATATAATGGTTACTTTGCATCTGATTTCCTTTTAAAAAAGAGTAAAGCCAGGAGGTGTTACCTGGCCATTCACACCAGATAAGGTATTGAATTGATGTCTCTAGTATAATAATTACCCATTAAAATGCTTTCTCCAGTTCTTACTGAGTCCTTAATTTTAAGGTGAAAAACACTTTGCAGAAGTCTGCACCTTTGACAATGCTATTGTGCTCATGTTTGTAGACTTACAGAGCAAACTTCCTTGATGACCCTGAAGATCTGGGTGGCAGGCTTCCTCTCTTACTCTTTACAGAAAAGATTTTGGATTCTCTATAAACCAGCAAAACTTACAAGAAATCCAAGGGCAGAAAGTGAATTCTCTGGAGTTTTTATGCCTGATCACTTCATCACTTTTTGGGTGCCTTTTGTTGTTGTTTGTTTGTTGTAGGCATTTATCTGGGGACCTGTATCTCTAGCACACTGGTTTCTACTCAGGTAACCATGTAAAGCACACAGAGAGCTGGATGTCTCACCAGTGCTTCTCCTTGATCTCCTTGTTTTCCCTAGGTTGCCAGCCACTAACAGAGATGCAAGAGATCCAAGTCCTGCAGCCTCTGACTCTTGGCTTCCCTGTCCTACTCCCGAGGGGATTCCAATCTGCAGAGTTTGCTCCTCTCTTACACATCCTTGACTGTGCCAATACCAACCACACTTCTGCAGACTGCTGGAAAGTATATTAACAGGTGACTATAAAAGGGAGGGGCAACTAAACACACATCTCCTCCTCCAACTCACAGGGGAAGTAAGTGCTATCAACATTTGTAACTATATTTGCAAAGCATTGGCCATTTCAGAGTGAGTGGAGAGTCCCAACCTGGTGATACACCAGAGATCATTTATGTCAGTAACAGATCTGCTAGGTTTCCTTAACAAGATTGGAGAACTCAAAAGCTTTGTGCCAACAAAACCACTGCCCTCACCTTGGAGTATGAGGCTTTGCATCCAATTGCTAGGGAGAAAAACAGAAGAACATAAAAGCATACAGCCATAGCACACCACCAGCAGGGAGCACATTACATTTGGGATCCATTATTATTATAATTAGCAGATTCAGGCACATCTAGCTCAGCAAAATTTGATCCAGGTCAGGCCTTGGCATACAACCCCATTTCCTTCTATTCTGACTGTAAATACACCTCATAGGAATTTCTACCACTTTGATATTTTCACTCTACAAAGCCTGTGGATACCTTGTTAACCCATCAACATTTTTCTTGAACAAACCTGAGCAAGCAGAGTGAGCTGACACCAGACCAGTGCTTTGCAAGAGGTGGCTGGGGGGGTCTCAGCTGGTGGCAGGAGCTGAAAAGCTGGATATACCACCTCCTTGGACTGCTGCCATAAATGTAACCTCATGCTCTGCGGTGACTATCAAGGCTTCCCCTCCTCCTTTTGCTGCAATTTTTAAACAGAGGTTCACGCCACAAATACACCCGACACAGGGCAGAAAGATCTCTCACTTTTTTGCTGGATACCCTCTGGAAACCCTGACCTCAGCTGGGCAACCCCTTTCACAAGTGAAAAACTGTTCTTTTGGTGGGATGTGTGCCAGGAACTTGCCTGACCAGCCAGAGAGATCCACTCTCGTACCCTGAAGCACTTCCACCAGTTCCCTGCAGTGTGTGCCTGACCTAGCTGAAAATTTTTCATCTTCCTATTGATTAGCTGTCATGAGGAAGGAACAGCATAATCGATGGACTGCTCTGTTGTTCTCAGCATATGCAGCCCCCATATAAATTATATTATTGTCAGGTGTAGTTTGGGGTTTTTTTTCTGCTTTTATTGTCTCTCTCAAGGAATGCTACTTCCTAATTAAGTGCATCAAAAAAACATAATACAAGTCTTTTCCTATTTTATTTCCCCACAAAGGGTTATTGCCACAAGAGTGACTGTCAGTAGGCAGTTATGTCACTACTAGTAACACAGTCTTATATTAGAATAGTACTGCATTTGTGATGGAACTCTGTTGTTCAAGACCCTGAAAACCCACAGAAATTCACTGGTTTGTGTTCAAGGGCACTCCTAGAAAGAGCGATACACATTCCTCATGTTTTTCCTCAATTTGTAGTATTGTTTTTTTGTTGTTTTTTTTTTATTGACAGGCCCACACACTTTGCATATTCCTGGTCCAGATGCAATTCCATAATGGTATAATTTGAATCAGCATACTCATCAAAACATTAATTTGGCCATACTTCAGGCTTGTACATCCTGAGCAACAGATAAGCACATTATAGGTTCTGGTATTTTTAACTGAAAGAAAAAAACTGCCCTTGATGCTCTAATTCCTTAGCATATACTTCATATAACAGCCAAAAGTACAGCATGAAGCCATCATATTTTCACATTACTGTTTCTGTTGCAAATGCATTCTGGTGATGAATGGGAAAGATCCAGGTTACCTGCATGGTTTGATGGAACAAACCAAAGCCTTTGATTGCATTTTGCATCCTGATGGTATGACATTGAAGTAAAAAAAAAAAAAAAGGAAAAACTTTTCACACCCTGGAAGCAGGGGCAAGGGTGAGAGGGGGCAATTGCCCACTCCAGCTGTGGGAATGTGGGTGCAGATATGGCCATTCCTTCTTACAAGAAATGGCCTACATGAAGGATGGTGAAGGATTCTTTAGGATCTCGGGTAGAGGTAGGACAAGGGGGAATGGATGAAAACTGGAGGTAGGTAGATTCAGATTAGATGTTAGGAAAAGGTTCTTCACCACGAGGATGATGAGACCCTGGCACAGGTTGCCAAAGGAGGTGGTGGAAGCCCCATCCCTGTCAGTGTCCAAGGTTGGATGGGAGTTGGAGCAACCTGGGCTGGTGGGAGGTGTCCCTGCCCATGCAGGGGGGTTGGAACTGGGTGAGCTTTAAGGTCCCTTCCAACCCAAATTTTTCTATGATTCTTTATCTCCAGGACGGCGTCGAAACACCATCCCAGCCCAGGGCAGTGGAGCCCCGAGCAGACTTCCCCCGTACCTTGCAGTTTCTGGCTGTACTCTGTCCTGTCAGACTGACTCCTCCTCAGGCCGCCATACTCTCCGGCGGCGGCCGCGCTCTCCACCACGGGCTCCGTCCTCCTCCTCTCCCCCAGGTACAGCTTGCTCCTCAGCAGGGACAAATTCCTCCTCCTGCTCCCCTCACCTTCCTTCCCCGGGCACTCCAGGCTCGCCATGGGGCAATAAATTTGACTTGCAGGGAGATGAACTCACTGCTTAGCTGAGGGCTGACTGCTTCGGGCCTGGTGTAGCAGCACAGCTCCTCCTCAGGCCCCCGGGCTCAGCTTTGCCACCTGTGTACCGGAACGGCTCCACCCCCGGGGAAGGTGCCGCCCCGGGCACTGTTTGCATTCACCTGCCTGAGGTACAAGCAGGCCCGGCGGGGCGGGTTTCAGAACGCGGCCCCGAACCGCAGCCGCTCACCGGCCCTTTTCCCGCCCTCCGGGCGCTCTCCTCACACCGCCTCACGGCCCGGCGAGGCAACGAAGCGCGGTCATGTCCTCCTTCTCCCCCCGGGTTTGTGGCTTCTGCCGGACACCTTCACTCCCTGGGAAAGGGAAGCAGCAAAGCAGAAGGCAAAGCAAGAGGAAAAGGAGGCCAGACATCCCCTGGACTCTGTCACTCCTTCTCCCAACCAGCCTGGACCCCAAGTCCTCAGGTATCAAATTGCATCTGCCAGGTTCCTGATCTCATGGAGAAGTTGTAGTTTTTAGGCTGGAAACTCCTGATCCTGAGGGGAAACCAGTCCTCCAGGTGACAGGAAGGGCTGAGAAGGTGGTGAAAACCTCTCCAGAAGCATCATGGAGCTGACAGTTGTAGTGAGAGGACATGGGGAAATGGTTTAAAACTTGAGGAGGGGAGATTTAGGTTGGACATGAGGAAGAAATTATTTCCTGTGAGGGTGGTGAGACCCTGGCCCAGGTTTCCCAGGGAAGTTGTGGCTGCCCCCTCCCTGGAAGTGTCCAAGGCCAGGTTGGATGGATTTGTTTTTTGTTTTTTTTTTTCAATGTGAGCTGGTGGGAGGTGTCCCTGCCCATGCAGTGGTGTTGGAACTGGATGAGCTTTAAGGTTATTTCTAACCTGAACCATTCTATGATTCTAGGAATTGTCTCAGAGCAGACTGTTTTCACACTATGCACAGAGAGGTGACATGAAAGCCTGCTGAGGACCTGTGGAAGCTGTTGTAACAAATCACCACCCTCTGATGACTGAAGAAGTAGACACCAACATACCTGCTGGTAATCCCTCTGGATCATCTCCTGGGAGAGATCTGATTATCCTGCCTGCTAGCAATGGCCCCTGGCACACAGCCACTGTCTAGTGACCCTCTGTAGTGCCAGTTTAATCACCCTCATGTTGAAACAGCAGGAGCTGCTGGCATCTAAACTTGGACCAGACCTACCCTGGGAAGAGCCCCAACAGCCATCAGTCACAACAACTGCCAGTGCTGTGGTACCCCCCCACCCCAGCCCCAGGACACGCCTGGTGGGAGCCCCATGGTGCTGCCCGATTGGTGTCAGTCACCCTCAGGCTCACTGCCATGGCATCTGCTGGGGGACATAACTAACGTCCCTCTGACATATGTTGGCAGGGAATATGGCTTTAGCACTGCCTGTGCTACGTCCCCAAAGGACTGTGTAGTAAAAAACAAAACAAAACAAAACAAAAAAAAATGCCAAAAAACCAAACAAATAACCATAGGGGAGGAAACATAGTACTGTAACTCTGTTTGCAACTTTTAGTTTCCTTTAAGAAGCTGGTCCTCTGATGCAAGCTCCTGATCAAAGCCCCCCATTTCTACCCAGCAGTAAGAGGAAAAGGTTATGAAACTGTTAAGCAATTCACTACGTCAATTTGTAGCACTCTGCCAGTGCTGCACAAACTGTCCTGCCCAAACGCACTGTCTGGCAGAGGAATAAAGCTGTGAGGCGGGTACTGGGAAGATTTTGTGCTCATGCTGGGAAGTCACATATTACATAGGCAATTCATGTGTTACGTCTTGCCTTCTCTTTGATATTCCCTAGGAAACTCTTTGTTTTGCAAGTTAGACCACAGAAGTTCCTTGAAAGGCAGAGTACTGGTGACAGTAGTAAAAAACAGGAGGGGATGTGAGTCCCTACTGCGCAGGGACTGACCCGGTGATACCCTTGTGACAAGCATCAAAGCCCTAGCAACAAGTAAACAGATGAAGGTGGGAGTTGAGGGAAACCGGGGACTTCCTGAGGGTTTATTCTGAAGCAATGGCTTGGCATTCAGAGAGGGTGGCAAAACTGGTTTAAACAGACACCACCCTGACTGCCCCCTTCCCCTGGATAAGTTTGTTCATACTGTTGCTGCAGGGTGTAAGCACCCGCATGGGAGAGATGAGATGGAGGAACTGATCTGGCTGACAACTCCCTCTCTCCTTCTTTTCCCCTGGGCTATTTTCCATCTGGATCTGTGCTCCTGCTTAGTTCATCACCCAGCTACGCAAGCAGTTGTGTCAGCCTGGGGCAGGGGATGCTGGGGTAAGGGCACATGTGAGTAGCTGGGTATAGGGCTGAGGGTTGCCTAAGCCAGCATTGCCCAGAGATTTCCCTCAGCCAGGATTTTACAGTGTTGTGCTTTTCAGAAGACACAGGTTCCATCATTTATGTGAGATTTCATTATATTTATTTAAATAAAGACGGTTTGGGGGGGAACTGGGGAATATCTTTTGGCTGGGTGGAGGTGGAAGAAAAAACTTCGTAAAATCCTTGGCTTTGTAGGCTCCCTGCCACATACGCAGAGGTACAGCCAAGATAGGATGTAGTAGTTTGTTCAGGTGCTTATTACGACAGCAATCTAACCACATGCAAAAAGAAGTTGTCTTCCTCCTCAGCTCAGTCACAGGGTGTGAAGGGGGAAGTGTTGGTTCAGCACGGGAACGGTTGCAAGGAACGCTGCCTGTGGTTTGCCAGGCAGCCAGGAGCCCAAAGCAAGCTTACACCACAGCTTGCAAATGTAGTGGAGTGCTTTCTGCAACCTCAAAATAACTCCTCTGTGCCACTCAGCTTGGAAAAGGCTGAAAATAGTATGCTTCCTGTCATACTCAAGGTGAGGGGGATGCATTCAGGACTGCTGGCTTTTCTATCCCCTCCAGAGGAAGGGAGGTTTAGACTCAACCTGTTTTATCCATCATTGCCTTAAACCCAAGGGCTGTTTTACACAAACAGTACCAGTGCAGTCAGTAAGATGAAAAGGTAAAAAAAATCAGATGCATATTTGAGTGAGATACTTGATACTCCTAGAAACTCTTGGTAGTTTTCTGTACTTTCCCTGGACTGTAACAAAATGCCACAGGAAGCAGAGTCAGAAGTGCATGAGAAGTACTCAGCTTCAGCTGCCACTTGCAATAGAGTGAGCAGCCCTCACACAACTTCCAAATTACTCCTGCTTCCTGCTGGCCCTGGCAACAAATGATGGTCCAGCAGTATCAGAGTCACTCATCTGTAACACAAAATGGAATATTAGACATCTGCATGGACAAAACCACTCATTTTACCATTAATGTTCAATAATGTGCTCATTTAATTCTCCTAAGCAAACGAGTGCAGTTGATGTGAGCACTCGCATAGGAGTTTATTTGCTTGGAAGCCACCCTGCTTAAGAGACAGAAGAGGTGCTGGTGCCAACATGTGAAACGCTGGCATTGTGTTCCCAAGCAACTGTATTAAATACATATAAGAGCTTATTGTACAATAATCAATGTGAATATTTATCTGGGTCCTGAGCCATAAACCGAACAGGAACGCCAGCAAGATTGATGACCATTAAGTAAGCAAACAGTTATTTGTTTTCTTGTAATACCTCACAGCTGTTACAGAAGATTTGTTTATAACTTAGTATCCTAGAGCATATTTGAAAAATGCTGGTCCAAGCTGACTACTCTGCCTGTTCCCTTGAAGTGGAGGTACAAACCACTGCTGGAGTCCTACGCCATTGACACCAGACTCCCATTTTCAGGTTTGTTCACTGCAATGGCCAGAACAGCAACCAAGTGGAAAGACAGTCTCAAAATGCAACTGCAGAGTGACTTCACCAGCCAGCATAAATTTTTGCCCACATAAAGCACTCGACAGGCAGAGGGGAAGGAGAAAGATGCCAGAATTCCTGCAGAATGCTGTCCTACCCTCCTCACAGGTGGAGTGGGACAGCTATAGAAGTCTCTATAGCTCCCTGCCTCTATACAAAGAAGATTCAGTGTGTGCAAAAGCAAGCCTGTGTTTCTTGTCACTCTGCCTGTATGCAGGAGTCATAGAAAAGATGCCATCTGAGGGACAAAAAGTTGAGGCTTTGATAAAAACAGCCACGCATACCAAGGACCCTGACTGCTGGAAAGTTGCTGCTAAGTACACCCTTCCTGTTTGCAGCTCTGCTGGTAGAAGAAGGACAGAGTGAAGGATGAGGATAAAAGCAATAACAAGGGAAGGCTTATGGGCAGGTAAAACTGGAGTCTACACATTGGTTTTTCACAATGAATGAATCAAAATTACTTTGAAATCTACTTAAAAAAAGTAAAACTTCAAACACCTTTCAATAATACAAAAAAACACGAAAGCCTGTCTTGTAGCTGAAAAGTTTAGTGTGGCAATGTCACCTTCACTCCTACCGTGGATCTTGCCAGCCTAGTGATTCCTGTAGAGAAACAGCTCTTTAGAAGAAAACGCAGAGCGATAAAGTCTTTTAGCCCTGTCTATAGTGTTTCTTGTCTAAATATTTGTAGAAATTAACAGAGCATATGCCTGGGGGGGCTCAGGCAAGGCTGTGGATATTATTAAGAAGGGGTGGCTCAACCTATCAGGCTCTGCAATCCATCTCCTCCGACTGCTGCGATGCTTTCTTACTCCAGACAAAGCCTCTGCCCCAGTTTACACATACAAAAGGCTGACACGTTTTCTGCTGACAGAGAAGGACCTGGCTGTCAAAAGAAATACCTGTGAGAGAGGAAAGGGGATGCTGTGAGAAGAGTCTGCAGGGTTTGAATTGTTCTCTCAGTGCTGGTGGATCTGTCACTGTCCAGCCAGGGCTTTGTGTCAGTCTGTGGAATGGGCTCAGATCAAGGCCAGCTTCCAAAGGCACATATCTAAGGGCAAGGCTGCTCTGAAAGGGCTGGAGGTGCAGAGGAGAGGGGAAGTCACCAAGGAACTGAGGCAGCCCTTTGATTTCCTCGAGGTTACAGCCATGCAGTTATTTTCTAAGGAAAATAACCTGACTCTGTTGATCAAGTAGATGGCACTGTGATATCAAAGCTAATGAGGAAAGTCAGGCAAGCGAGCGAGGCACAGATAAAAGGGCAGGATGATGAATCTTCATTATTGTTATATTTCAATGTAAAGTAGGGGGGTGTAGAAATTACCAAAGATGAAATGTTTTCTGTGGGATTCTTTCAGAACCTTACGTCTGGCAGTTCACAAATCAAAAAGGGAATGAAGCCTAAAAAAACTATCATGAACAATAGGCGAGATTTTCCTCCTAGTTCCCTAATTTGAATTATTATAGATTTGCAGCTTCACACTAAACTTCATGTTTCCAGACAGTATTTTTATAGCTGAACAGGAACCTGCTCTCTCTCTCTCCCTCTTTGTGTATGTATGTGCATGTAGGTGAAAGAACAAATGAAAAAATGAACAAGAAAAAACTCTGCTGATTTCTGTGATGGGGAAGTTGCTTTGGATTAAAAGAGGTAAGACTCTTAAAAAAACAAACCAAACAAAACCCTGCTCTAGTTCAACAGTTTTTTGTTGGGAGTTACAGGAGAATGAAAAGCCTTGGTTCACAGGGCTTAAAATGAACTCACTACAGATGTCCAGGAAGGAAGAAATGAGTGTATCCTACAAAGCTTGATTCAGCCACAGTGTCCAGGCCTCTTGGTAGATAAATCACTTTCTAAGAAGAGGTAAAATAGAAGTAAATTGAGAAAGCAAATTTTAACATACATTATGGGGACCCTAACAAAAAGCATGGTTAAAATGAAAAATAACAGCTCAGAGAAACAGGTTATTCAGAAAAAAAGGGTATAAATTTGACATATTGCTATACACAGTAATAAATATTACTATTAAGTTTTGCATAAACACAGAGAAACAGTATTTTTAAAGTAATAAGGTTACAGAAGTGAGTGCACTGCTACAAAAAATGGTTCACAATCTGGTCCAAGGGATAGGAGCCTCTGTCTTTATTCACACTGAGAGGTAAAGTGACACAATATGATAAACCTAATTCTAGTTACTGAAATACACCATTTGCTCCTTTTAGTTAGATGATGTAGTCTTTTGCTGCCATCAGGCATTCATCAGCACATAAAATGCAACATGTCTGTAAGTAGGCTGTGCACAGACACCCTCTTCCAAATCCAGCTGTGAGAAGAGGTCACTGGCTCCAACAACACATCACCTTCCTCCTGCTGCAGACTGTCAGTGCACAGATCTGCAGATGGAGTTCTTTGTGCTCCTTAGCTTGCTTTGGCTGAAAAGCTGAGCCATCAACACGTCGGTGTGATGGTGACAGCTGAATGAGTGAGCACTGGCAAGAAAGTGCAAGCAGTGAGTGACCTGTTCCACTGAGGTGGCTGGATGGATGGCAGGATTGATGTTGGTGGCTGATGGCCTTTTGCGTCCAGGTAGCAGCAAAATAGAAGGCTGTCAAGAAGGAAATCTTTCACATTAATGGTTTTATAAGCCATGGAGAGAGGAGTTATATTACAGCAAGATTTAACAATAATGATGTGATCACCAGTCACCAGCAAATGTGCTCAAATAGCACAGAGTGGTGCTAATGAAATACCCCAAAGCCTTATTAGCTGAAAAAAAGAAAATTATTTTAATTCAGGTGGAAGGCAAACTGTTGCTTTGGTTTGGTTTTTTTATTTAATTATACTATAATGGGTTTTGCATTTAATTTGTACAGCATTTTTAAGGACAAAGCACACATGTTTTTCTATGCATGTGTGTAAATATATATATAAATATATAAATATTTATTAAAATTACATATATAAAATCAACATAAATGTACACTTCAGAGTACAAACTTCTAAAGTAAGCATGTCCTTCAGGCTTAGGTGGTTATACTGCTGCTGAGTTTTTGCTATACCCCAGTGGCATTCTGCTGGAATGAGATTCACCCCTGTGCAGAGGGCAATCATAAAACCTAAGTACCATGTAAGTCCTACTTATGTCTTAAGGACCTGATTCTAATTCTATTGAAATAAATAGCAATATTTTCATTGTCTTCCAGTGGGAGCTGTTTCAAGGTCAATAAATGGGATCAGTCTTACACATGCCTTTTGCTGTCCTAACTGGCCTGATAGTTGAAGGAGCTAGATGTAAAATGCAAAAAATACTTTGGTACTAAAAGCCTTGGTAATTCTGCAGAATTTGCTTACTGTAGTACAGGAACCAAAACAAGGATTTGTTTCAAAGATGCAAGAATGTTACGTAAAGTTATTTTAACCAGCAACCTGGTCTTACCCAAATCTGACTTGAGGAGTACTGGGAGTGCTTGTGCCATATTCTGTGTCATACAATCCATGATACCCAGAAATACAGTCAAACTTAGAGCTTTATTATTAATATTTCTGCAACACTAAGAGAATTTTTGGTACTTTAAAGTACTAAAACATCATGTTCTCTGCTCTGGCAGCATTAACAGGGTTTCTGTGTGTTTTTCTGCTGCATCATCTACCCTTGCTAGGTAACACAGTGGCATCTATTTGTACATCTAAAAAGTGGCAGCACAGAAACTTGGTTGGATTTCATAAATTTCAGGTGTTTCACAGCTGATATTTAATTACAGAAGAGGAAGCTTTCATTAAGACCATGTTCACACCACAAGGCAATGGAGATCTCTGCACTCAGACTTTGTGCATCTTACAGGGACTCCTGGCCACAGCAGTGTATTTCACTTCCCAGCTTGTATAGGGAAATAAATGTATATTGGACACCTTCTAGAATGACCTTAAACCCAACTGTCAGCATTGCAAGTGTAAAAATACTGTGTGTGTGCTCAGTAAGTGATTTTCAAAGGCTCTGACCTTCCATAAATGAATTCCAGATTCCTCAGAACTAAGCAGAGGTGGGAAACCAGGCCTATGACACATATTTGTGTTCAACCTTGCCTGTTCCAGCAGCAGACCAACCCAAAGAAAGTGCAGAATAGATTTTTTTGTAATAGAAAAAAAATGTCCACCCTTTTTTTTTATTATTCCACATGAAAAACAGGTATTTGCCCCCTTGACGAACTTAAAAAATGAAGAACTTCAGAGACCATGAAGAATTTTATCCCTGCACGTCCAGTGGAGGAGGTTATCCCTGAAAACCTTGCATTTGGTGAACTCAGTGAAGAAAGAAGCCAACTTCTCTGGTGAAACACCAACTACCACTTGCAGCTTCTGTGGAGGTGAGTAATGGGCCTGCAATGTGGCCTCTGTTCTCCTGGAGGTAAGTCTCTTGTGACAAATATAGCAAACAGTGGCACAAATCAGAGGAGACCATAGTTTTGGGGGGGTTTTTTGTTTGTTTTTTTCTCTCTAGAGCCTTTATTGTCATGGAAAATCCACACTCCAGAGTACAGCTTCCTCTAAGATCCCGGGTAGCAGCTAAGACATGTCTGAGGTGTACATGGGTGAACATTGGCTGAGGCCACCAGAAAAAATCTCCCACTGTGGTAGTAGTTTTACATTGCTAGGTCCTTACTACACACACTGAACAGATAAGGCTGATTATTTTGAAGCCTGATCTACCAAACAGTAGAGGGGACAAATGAACGAAGAAGTTACATACTGTTTAAATCTGATGGAAGAGACTGACTCAGCCTTTCTGCTGCAAATAAATCAGTCCAAATAACATTCAAAATACTGTGTAAAAATAATCAGGATAGCATGGAATTATCCTGTAAAATTCTTTCAGAGTAATTAAAATCATAGTTAGAATTCAAAGCTAATATTGACCATTTTTTAGAGGTGAATATACAAGCAGATTGGCTTGGGATTTAAGAGTGATGACAGCAACAAAAGTTATTTTGCCTCAGTTGCTCCATCAATAAAATGCAAATAGTGGTATCTTCCCCTCTTCATTTTTGAAAGATTCACAAATAAAATATCAGTTTGAATATAAGAGGAAAAGTTTTCACTCTGAGGATAGTCAGACACTGGAATGGCCTCCCAGGGGAAGTGGTGGATTGTCCTACCCTGGAAAGTTTAAAGTCTCAGCTTGATGGGGTGCTGGGACATCTCATATAAACAATAATATTAGAAGGGTTGGACCCTTGAGGTCCCTTCCCACCTGACATTCTGTGAAAAAGCACTGCTCCAAGAACTATCAACTGTATTGATGGTTGAAATTAATTTGAAATCCTCAATATAAAAATATGTTTTAAAAAGTGTTTATCTCAAAGAACTCATGCAAAGGGCCCACCTCTAAGAGGTGCAGACACAGATGAGCTTGGGCAACATAAAACTATGTGCAGCATGAAGAAATAGAAGCCTTCCTTCCTTCCTTCGGGAGCAGCCGGGAAGGGTCCTCACACCAAGGTGGCTCTGCGGGAAGAGTGACATCCCTGCTGCCATCACCCCTCATGTCACACCCACACCTTTGGCTGTGCTGGTGGCCTGGAAGCACCTCAGCACGGGTACAGCTGGGGTGCCCAAGCACACCTGCCTCCTGCCGGGACACCTGGCACCTCAACACTTTGTTTGTTTGTTTTTGTTTTTGTTTTTTTCGTGTTTGTTTATTTATTTATTTTTTAAATATTTTCACCTCAGCACAGCCCTCTTTTGAGGCAGGGCCTGTGCGTGCACTCCGCAGCTTCCTTCCCCTGAGGTGCCTGAGGAGCGGGAGGCAAACACCTCCCGAGCCGCGAAGGGCACGCGGGGCAGAGGCTGCAGCCGCCCTCTCGGCACAGACTCCTCCGCACTGCCGCCTTTTTTAGCAGGGCCCGTCAGGGACGCGGCCGCCATTTTGCGTCCCTGGGGGCTACCGGCCGTGCTCTCCCTCCGGTGGCAGCCCGCTCCCTCTCCTCGCCGGTGAGACAGCGAAGGGACAGGGAGCAGCGTACGGCGGCTGACAGCTCCCTTCACCGCCGCTAAGTTTCCCGGGGGGAAGCAGGCGAGACAGGNCCAGCAGCCGCACCAACGCCAGCGCCGTGCGCATGATGGCGGCGAGGGGGTGGGGGCGGCGGCCGCCGAACCGCTGCCTCAGCGCCATGGCCCGCTACGGCACGGAGCAACGGGGGCGGCCCAACTCTCCCGATTATCGCCTTTATTTTAGTAAGTAGCAGCCCCCCGGGCCCGGGAAACTTCTGTCCCACCTCAGGGGGTGAGGGGTGGCTGCGCGGTGGGGAAAGGGGTGAGGCGGCAGCGCAGCGGGGTGGCCCCTGGGGTTGGCTGCATGGTCGTCCCTCAGCCTCCCGCTCGCTCCCACTGCCAGGAATGCAGTCTGGTATGGAGGACGAGGGGATTTTCTGCTCAGATCCGCTTTTTGGGGGGGATGCTTCCAGCCCCCTGAAGAGCCCCCGGGGCTGAAGCGGTGCTGGGGGGGGTGAAGCGCTGGCGTGGTGCGGCCTTGTGGGAGATGAGGCGCAGAGGCCGCGGGGTGCTGAGGGATCCCCAGGGCAGCCTTGGCAGTGGGTGCCTCGCCTCACCGCTGCGGTGTGACAGCCCGGTGGCTCGTCCCCTGTCACCAGGCCAGCCCTCCCTCCAGAAACGTCACGGTGAGGGAAAGCTGGCATCCCAAACATGGGGCCAGCAGCAGCAAGTTGCAGCAGAAGGGTGTATGGGCAGTGCTCCCAAGGGGCTTCTCAAAAGCCTCTTGGAAGAGCCGGGGGTGTGCAGTATTCGGTATTCCGCACTTTAGTAACAATAGTTTGTTTGTATGCTGCTTCCCTGGCGCTGGTTTTTGTGCTATTTTTGGTCCATTGACTTCGAAGCAGTTAATTCTGACGTGCAGTGGTGTGAGTAAAGCAGAGGCGTCGCGTACCCTGTCCTGTGCCCTCTCACATACGTCAGTAGTACTCTTGTACCCTGAGCAGTACCCCGAGCCTTGTGCTCAGTCCCTGGGGGCTGCCAGCACGGGATCTCTTCTAGAGAAAGTTGCTTTCAGTTAATGAGAATAAGGAGCCTACCAATAAACTTGTGTTTTCTTTGGAAGGGAAGTCTGTGAGTCTTCCAGGAGCTGCAATAGCAATCGCCATCTATTCCTCTTTGCTGAGGTTGTCAAAGTACAGTCCAAAGCTAAATGAAGTCCCTTGTCTGCTTCTCCCTTTACTCTGCAAAGGGGTGCTAGCATAAGAGAAACTCCTTGAGATTTATGTTACCACCCTGTATTGGTTGTTGAGGCTTCTGTTTTGATGCAGTACTTTGTTTTTATGTTGAAAAGCTTCCAAGTAGTCTGAAAAGCTTAAGCACCTGCTATAGTGAATTTTCTTCCTTTCTACAGTGAGAGCAAGGCTGAGGTGCAGACTAAGTTAAGTCAGTGTCAGTTTCTGCTGTTTTTGAGGTGTGGTTGTTTATGTTATTCTCTTGGTCAGACTTTGGTCTGCTGTGTTGGGGGATTTTCTTTTTGTGGTCATGAAACTCAATTTTTTTGAAATGCAGTGAAGTCACAAGAAGCCCAGGTGAATTCACTGAACACTCATGGAAGTGAGGTTCCCATGGTATTATTTTTAATTCGTTAATGGTTGTGAATTGCCAGGGAGGAGAGGAAAAGAGGGTAAAAAGACCTTCTTATCTTTATGTAGCTTGTATTGCCAGGTAGTCATAAGAGAAGTGTGGTATTGAGTACAAAAGCAATAAATAATTTTGATTCTAATGAATCCTTGTCAAACAATCAAGTTCCTTGCAATGCATGTAGGATTTTAGTCCTTGAAATTAAACTTCAGAATGAGTTTAACAGATGTGCAGTTGTGGCATATCATAGATTTCTGTCATGCATAACAGTAATGCCAGCATCTCACAGCCTGTCTTCAGATTTGTAATGCTACTTCATTTTGGTTTTTTTCAGAGAATGAGGATGGTAAATATATTTCCCCGTTCCATGATATCCCACTGTTTGCTAGTTCCAAAGAGGTATGTATTTATGCCTTGAAACAATTATTTGCAAAAATGGTAACAACTTTGTTGGTATCCTGTTTTGGTAACGAATTAACAGACAAATGTATAGCACCAGAAAGGACTGTTCTAACTCAGGCTCATTGCTTAGGGAATACAGGCACACAAACTCTGCCAGATTTTCTCTGCTGAATTCAGTAACATGCAGTGAAACATGATTACAGTGTAGAGAAATTCAGGTGTCTCTTAAAGCCCCCCAGTGACTGAGGGTGGGAGGAACCCTCACTGTACCTTGTTTTTTGTGTTTAAGGTGTTTATGTGCTCTTCAATTCACTTTCTACTATTACTCTTTTCAAAGTGGCATTTTTCTACAGCTGTACTTAAAAGTATATTTCCTTGCAGCAGGAGAAACACAGCACACACTTCTGTAACTTAGGGTGTATTCCTTTAATTCCCAAGAGGAACTTTATAATTGGAAGCCAGCAATGATGCCCAAGAGAGAAGTGGTAATCACACCTTTGGAGAATTACAAGGCGTGAGGTGCAGCTGAGCACTTCCACGTCTTGTTAGCTACACTCCCTGGAGTTTCATTACAGTAATAATGAAATGCCTGTTTTGTCTCTCAGTGGTGGGAACTGCCAGCCTTTGGTTTAGAGTTAGTTTTGCTTATTATGGTCTGCTTGTTAGACAAACAGGTGGGAGGGTTTCAGCCATTTTCTTGATTTGTTGCTGGGTCTCAATGAATGATGTGAATGGTGAGAAGCTGTAACATGTTTGGATTGAGACTTCTGAACTAATGAAGCTATCTCCTGAATTGCTTAAAATGGGAGATCAAAAATCTGCACAAAATCTTTTTGATTGTCAGGCACTAGGTGTGCTTGCCAATGGAAAAGGCAAGTCTCTTTCAGACAGTCATTATTAAGATGCTCTGTTCAGTGGATGCTGTTGCTGGAAAAGCATTTTCATCATATGTTTTCTCTGGGTCTTGCTGTCACTGGGTCAAGCTTGGGATTTGGAGGGGTAGATTATAGTCTGATTTTTCTGTAGATTATATTCTGGTACAGAGATGTTTGATCAGAGTGGAGATGCTTTCAGTTTGGTGTGTGAGCAAGCAAAGAGCATTCCATAGGACACCAGGGGGTAGAGAGAAAGGGAGCCATTGTAAAGTTCTCTGTTAATTTTGCCCTCTTTGCAAGAGAACAACATAGGGAGTTGTAGGATTCTTCCCCTCCTCTGGTCTAAGCTTTGTGGACTTTATTTTATGATGGATAACTCCAGCCTTGTTTTCCATACTGGTTTTGTTTGGTTTGTTTTTTATCTTTTTCAGCTGAGCAGAAGGATGACTGTATTTTCAGTCAGTTGTAGACAGGTCTAAATTGCTGCTTTAATTTTTTAATATCTGAGAGAAAGTGTTTCTGTCCTTGTACATTTTTACCTTCTGTTAATGAAATAGGAGTGAGTACTTCTAAAATTTATAGTTTGGGCCTTTATGCTCACAAAGGGAATTTCAGTTGCATTGAAAACTAATGTTGTCTGTATTTATGTGAATACAGTATTGCTTCTTAATGTTTTTATACAATTTTTCTCTTCTCTCTTTCCCTGTAGGATAAAGGTATTCCTGCAAAGAGGTCAAAGACTACTGGAAGTGAGGTACTACTAAGCATTTCCTTTTTTCTCTCTCTTTCTTTTTTTTTTTTTTTAAACTTTTCCCTCTGTTTCTAACATCTCTTCACTCTTCTGCAGAATGAACTTCCTCTCACTGAATATAGTTGCCTTATCTTCAAATGCAAATCTTTTAGGATGAGAAAGAAGCTTAATGGGATTTAATATTCTCCTCTTTGAGTGGGACAGAAATGTCAAAATTCTTTTATTCAGCATGATGTTCTCAAAGACAAACTCTTTTATACCACTCTGAAAAGTTCATTATGACTATTGCAGCATAGATATGTTATCTTTTTTGCAACTGCATTCAGAAACATTTGCAAAAAACCCTCCATTAATGAAATACTCATTATGCTGTTGACTCTGAGTAATCTTTGGTATATATACAGAACTTCAGAAATCCTAAGTGTGTTAGGGCAGAAATTAGACTTGGTACCCTCTTTTTAGGACTGAGGATATGTTGTTTCTTGTACTCATTTGGGAAGCCCAGGGAGAGAGAAAAAAAATCTGCTTATGGTTCAGCATGAACCAGCACTGAGGTTAAGCCATGGAAGGTCTGCTCAGGCTTTTTCTGTGAAAAAAGATTTGATTTTGTGTCTTTCCAGAAATGTTGCATTTTTTGCAGTGCTTTCCCTGGCACAGGAGTACCTAAAAATTAGCAGAAGAAAGCAAAACTGAAAAACAAAACAAACTATGCTGTAACACCACTCTGGGTCTGTGTGTTTATCTTCTGTGTGTTTATCTGTTCATCTTCTCAATACCTGTTTGGCCAGTGATATTGTAAAACTGTAAGTACCCTTCTAGTGTGCAAGAACTGTCCTGTCTGGGTTCTCATAGTTTTGCAGCTAGTGTGTGGTACACTGGTGGCTCTGCTGTGCACCATCTCCCCCCACACTGCTGTACTGTGTACTCCCTCTCTCTTTGGCCTGTGATTCATTTAAGCTACAACCATAGAATGGTTTGGGTTGGAAGGGACTGTAAAGATCATCCAGTTTTAGATTTCCTGTTGTTTGATGCCCATTTGAGTAAATTTTAGTAGATGTAGAATCATGCCTGAAAGATTAATTGTTACAGGGAAAGATTATGTGTCAGTAACCTTTCTCAAAGATCATTGTTTTGCAACATGAATTCATAATTACTGCTCTTACTGGAAGTCAAGTATTCTGTTTTTCCCCTACTTGTGAGTACTGTGACAATACCTGCCAGTTGGGAACGTGCAAAGCCAATTTTACTCAGTGTTTAAAGCTGTTCAGAACTGCATTTGTCTGTGTGGAGGAAAGCATAACACCTTATTAAAAAGCACATTTCTAGTACCCTTTTTCTGACCTCTGGATCAGCCTCTGGAACAGGGGGGAAAAATATGAGGCTGAGTAGCTGTTGCTTCCTGAGCCAGTGTGGACTCCAGACCTGTTTCAGACAACTACTGCTATGAGAGAATTATGGAAAAAGACTGAAGGTAAATGTACATTCTGATCTTTGTGGATTTCTGATCCAAGCAAGCAAGCATGCAAGCTGAAGGCTTCCCAAACATGCTTGCTCTTTGTGTAGGTGGTGAAATGCAAGAATGCAAATCATACAGAAAAACCTATTCCATCGTCCCCTTTGGGAGCTGGGGAGAAGAGAGAAAAGAGAGGAATCTGTGTTCAGGAAAGCAGTTTCTTCTTACATTGGCTCTTCAGCAGCATTCCTCACCTTGGACTGGTGAGAAATGCATCCCTGTGTGCTTGTATGTAGGGAAAACATATCTTAATCAGGGGAAAATGAGTAATTTAATGGCATGTACTGATTTCTGAAGACCCTGGAAGCACTCCACCTCTTGCCTCTGTCTAGAGATGCAAAGGCTACTATTGATACCTTGTGTTCAGTTGATCCTCCTGCTGAATTTGGCCAGAATTTAAAGCTGATGGTTCCTCTTGCCCTGGAAACATAATGGCATCTTTAAAACTTGTAGTTTTAGAGTGGCAGTTCCTGTTTCTCTCAAAAAAGGTGTCTTCTGAAGAATGTGTATTAAATTATTCTGAACTGGTGTTCATCAAATGTCAGGTTAGCTTTGGAAAATGAAGGTAATTCTGCATGTGTCACTTCAGTCTGTCTAATCTACTTTAAATTGTTCTTGGCATTCCTGATACTAGAAAAGAAGGTCTCAAAATAGAGGAGTTTCAGCTTTCAGCATTCACGGGGTAGAGATTCAAGGGATTCATGCACATTGTGAGCTATTCTGCAGTCTCAGCATGTAATTACAAGGCAAATGCTCTGGTATTTCCATATGACCTGTTCTCAGTAGTACTGCCATTTCTTGCAATATTTAAGATATTCCCAAATCTCAATTAAATGTCGCCTTGCACCCACTGTTGACAACTGATGTTTTTGTTTTCACAGCTTTTTTTTTCTCTCTTTGAAGAATAGAGAGAAGCTGTTTTGAGGGAGAAACTAAGCTGAAATTAATCATATAGTAATCTTCACTTTCAACATTTTTACCAGCTTGCATTCTGAACCTCTGATTTGTCTTAAGCATTGCAAGCACTTAGAATCCACTCCTACTACAGTAAATTTCACTGAAAGGTATTGAGAGTTTCACATCTCTGTCTGGAAGAATGAATGTTCCCACTGTGGTTACAGTCAAAACTGTCAGAGGCTGATTGTTGAATATGGTCTTCCATGTCTAGCAGGAAGAAGATTTGAAGAGGTCATAATTTTCTTTTCAAGACAAACGTGACATGTTGCTTCCCTGCTGTAGTGAAAGGGTTTTTAATCTCCTTGTCATGGTATGTCTTTGGTAAAGTACTCACATGTCATTCAGAGGACTGAGGTGTTCTTGGATACAAAGTTTTATTTAAAATGTCAGCCTTGGTAAGGAATCTATCCAAGTGTATAGAGGTTATGGTCTTCTAACTTGCAGGTGCCTTACAAGAGCATTTGAAACAAACCAAACCACAAAACAAGAGAAACAAGACAGCTTTTATTTTGTTGCATCCTTTGGGTTGCAGAAGCCTGGAATGCCCCTATGGACTTGAGCTGAATTTCTTCTGTCAGGCAAAACCTGATAAATTAAATAGTCAGGTGAGATCCAAGGAGTCATCCGGGTGGTCATGCAGACTGAACAGGTGATCTGATAGAGGGCCTCATCCTTGGAACAGTGTTCAAAACTGGTGTCAGAATTGTCTTATGATAAAGTCTGTACGTTTTGTTAGAAGGGAAAAGCTGTCATTTCCCATGCAATACAGGTGTAGACTTTGTACAGACTTTCTATTATGTCTTAACTCCAGCCTCTGTAACCTTTTTGGTTATTTAGACATTTTTTTCAGTACATATAACCTGGGCTGTAGTGTCCATTATGTATGTCAAGGGATTTGTGTGTTCTGAATTTTGGATTGTCATTGAAGCTTCCATCCTGATGCTTGCACTTGTCCAGCATTTTTCTGTGGATGTGTCCAGTGGCTGTATGCCTTGTTGTGGGCTCTTGGAGATTAACAAATACTGGAGTAGAACTTATCTTCACTCAGGAGTCCAGTTAAAATCTATTGGAATAGAGTTAGTTTACTGAGGAAGTTGTGTCAGTGCTTTGATCAAGCTTAAAATAAATGGTCCCTCAAACTTGAGAAAGTCAGTGTTTAATTTTCATTCATGTCATGGCTGTACACTGAACAGTTCTGCAGGTGAGTGTGTCCAGTTGATCAGACAATATGCCTGATGCCACTTTTGGGATACCAGTGGGTAAAAATTTACATAATGTTTGTGATTCCCTTTTCACTGTGCCAGGAGGAGGGTACACTGTAACGAATCTGCAGGCACTTTGCATTTATGCTGGGCACTGCATTCCTTTTTTTGTTGTGTGGCTTGTTAATCTATATTGGAAAAGTTCCATTGACCTCTCATTTAGATTCAGTATATTTGATGTCCAGATGTTGCTGGCATCTGGTTTGTTGTTTTAAGTAGCAAATCCCTTGTAGCAAGTATTTGGGAAGGCTTGTAACTTTTATTTGTTCAGTTTTTTGTGGTTTTGAGATTTTTTGTATGTGCTTTTTTGTTGTTTTTTTTTTTCCTTTTAGACATCATCTGTTGTTCACACTGCTGCTGGACTGCAGCTCATATTTTTTGTTTTAATTAGTCCTCAGGTGTATGCTACCACGGTCACTTGATGGCTGGTGAGAATCCCTTCAAGTTTGGAAATGAGAAGACAGAAAAGAAATTGAAAAGATAGCTGCATTTTCTTCTCTGTGTATTGTGAGCTCACAGCTTCTCAGTGAGGGTCATCAGCCCCCAAATTCTGCCACTAGTGCTTTCAGTCTGTTTTTTGTTTTTATCACTCTACTATAAAAATCACTAAAGTAATTGTAAGATTTAGCATACCTCTTCTCACTGTTGTGAAAAAGGTGGTGGTGAAAAAGTGGTGATGTTTGACACTTTATGAAGTTGTCCTGAGTTTCTGTTCCTCTCTGTTCCTGTTCTTTTGTGTTTTGTCACTTTCCTCACTCTCCATAAGTTGCTTCACTTCTGCTTCAAATTAGTTGGACCTTCAGAGTTGAGCATTAAGATACAATCCTTGGGCAAAATCCTATTCAACCCCTCCCTCAAATGCACCACCTGAGGAATTCAGGAGGATTGGGAAAGGAAGTTAGTAGGGAAGGATTGTTCCAGTGAAAGATGTATGGGAGTCCAGAAGGGCAGGTTATAAAAAGTAGTTTTCAAAATTTCTGAATTTTTTTAGCACTTGCTGCATGAGTATGTTGAAGAACATTTGTATGTCTTTTTATCTTTCTGCGGTTTTCTTATTTCAAAAAAACCCCAAAACCTGTTCCTTTTCTCTGTGTGAGAGACTGTTTTGCTTGTCTTAGCAAAAACAATATCACATATTAACAATGATGGCCAACTGAAATGGAATGTACTAAGTTGACAAGCAGTGTTAAAACCCCTCAAAAAGAAAACACTTATTGACACCCTGTGGGAGTTCCCACGGAATGTTCTCAGCGTGTAGTTCTTAGGAAATAAAGGGAATCATTTATGCATGGTGCTTTTTCCTTCTGATGTCATTTTCTGCTGATTTTCATGTCCAGTTTTAGGAATTGGGAAATTCACTTTTGACTTCTTTCTGTTGCGCAAAAGGATTATTTTTTTTTTCCCCACATCTCCTCTGAAAGGTACAATAGAGTGTAAGTACAAACGTCTGTCTCGTGTTCACATTCCCCCAAACAAGCTACGTAATACCCTGGGCTGCAGGTCCCTCCGGGCTGTAAGGTCACTTTCCCTAGCACGTGGGCTCTGTCCTTTTTCTGAATTTAGGAAACTGTTTGCTCCTCTTTTCTTGCATGCTCCAGGAGATTGTCCTGCTGAAGAAACCATCAGCCAGCAGAGTTGGCATGAGGGTAGCCAGTAGGAACTGCTCCATCTGGCCTGTGTGTAGTCAGTCTGCTCTCATGAAGTGGAGTCTCTTCAGCATTAACTGCTTGCAGAGTTGGATTAAATGTGAACTGCAGCAAGCAGGGATCTCACAGGCAGACCAGTTGTTTGCTGTCATGCTAACACAGTTAAATGGTAAACTTTCCAAAGCAATAGTTTTTCTTTCATTAAGGATCTTATTTCTGTTGCAGTCACTGAAAGGTGTGTCAGGTGGGTTTCACCGTTGATTCAGGGGGCAGAAGTGCTCGCTTGGGACTTCAGCAAGGTGGAAATTTCTTTCTTAACTGGTTTAAAATAAAGATAAAACTATCAAGTACCAGATACATTTGCCATCCAAAACTAGTAAGTGAATGGCATATGTAGATGATAATCTGTGAAGCCAAGTGGTGTCTGACACTTGCATTTCTGTTTGCAGCTGAGGCAGAGGTGGGTTTGAAGCAATGGATGAGGTCAGAAGAAAGAGATGCTTGGTGTGGGAAAACAAGTGATGGAAAAATTCCTGGATGATATTTATGCAAGGAAGGAAGCAAGATAAGAAAGAGGAGCAAAAAGTACCTAAAAACCCAGGAGTATTTTTCTTTCTATCTGTCAAATGAATCTAGTATGAGCTCTCCTTTCCACATGAGTGAGTCCTGTCTCATCACTGTGAAAATGCAATTGCCCTATAAATAAAACTTTTTGGTTTTAAATGTAAGCACTGCATGAAGTTATTAAGCTCTTGTAAATGCTTGTGGCAGCTTAGCATTAAAGAGAGTACTTTTGGTGAATTTTTTTGCATACAAATTAATCTATCAGGTCACATTTAAGACTCTTGACAATTCACAGTTGACTGATGCCACAAATTATGAAGGTCTAGTCTCAGAGCTGACTTAAACCTGAGTGATTTTTTTTTGTTTTTGAGAGCAGCACTGTATTAATTTCGGTTCATTTTTTGTCCAGCCCTGAGAGATGTTTGGTGCAGACTTCAAGTAACTCTTGACCAAGTTCAAAGCCAAGATTTACAGTGTGATGGAGCCATTTTATTAGACACAGGAAAATGTACAGTGTCACTGAATAACAGACATAGAGGATTGTGGTGGAGGGAAAGACATTGTGTATTCCAGGAGTAGTTTGTAAGTTTTCTGCCTGTAGCTACCAGTCAGAACAATTCTTTGACCTGCTTGGCAGTTCCCTAAGAGTTTCTTGTCAGCACTGGCTTTCATGCTGTGCATTTCTTTTTTCCAAGTGTTTTTCTGATGTTTTGGCTCTCTTCCACCCTTTCCCTTACCTGCTGCTGCATGTATCTTCCTTTGTTCTATTTGTTTCCTTACCATTGACATCTTTGTGCTCTTTTTCTGATTACTTCTCTATTTCAACCATTCTTATGTACATAAGCTGTATTTTATGAAATTGATCTGAAGAGCATTTCTCTTTTTGCTGTTGTTTTATTTGGTTATTATTTGGTTCAGAAAAGTGATTCCATCTGACTTGCTACTTATTGCAGTGTGGGCACAGTACTTATGGGTGGCAAATTTAATTTGCTGGGAAACTGCTGTCAGGATTGTGCATGGCTTGTGATCCCATGGAAGAAACACTGAATTGGGATTTTCCTTTGCTTTCTACTTTCTAATTTTGGGAGAAGATCATAGAACCAATGGAATTAGTCTGGTAACTTTTGCAGCTACAGGATGCAAGGAACAAAATACAAACATCTAAAGAGTATGCTGGAGCCTTAATTACAGTGTAGTAAAAAAGTCAGTGCAAGTCTTCTGTCTTTATATCTTCTTTTTCTAAAAATTTAAGCAAAAATAATTTGTCCTCCCTGAACTGTTGCATTTTTTTAATACCAGTGCAAGTTTCCTTTGGCTGCAAGGAGATTTCCCAGGCAATGTGATATTTTGGGGTTACTTAAGTAATCTAGGAGGAAACAGGTTGCAGGCATAGCTGGGTGGTTTGGTCTAGTTGATGATTTAGATGAATACTCCTTGGTAATGCTTAATTCTGACACCTTCAGAAGAACCTTACAGTATTCCCAGAGTTTTTCTCTTTGGAAAATGTCACTTTAACTTCCTCAGTAAGAAGGGCATGGATTACTTATTTTTCTTCTAAAAGGGTGACAGTTGACATGTGTTAGGTTTACTTGCCTCCCTTTCTTGAAACAACTTTAACTCTGTTTCTAATAGGAAGAATGCTAATGTCAATGTATGGTGCCTATCTTCACATCCTTCCTCTGCCATCACTTTGGATTCATTTCATCTGACCTCAGTGAGATTTGACTGAGAATGAGAAATGTCTGTGTCTGTTGTATTTGCCTTGTTTTTTTTAAAAATGGAGGGCCTGAAGAAATAAATCTTCAGGGGAAAAAAACCCAAAATAATTGCTTTTTCCAGTGCTGGAGGGAAACTCTGTCCCATAGAAATGTCCTCTTTGACTAGCACACTTAACCACTGCCTTGCAGCAAACTATTCCATGGACTTTGTAACATTTTTTGAAGAGTAATATTGATAAGTGGAATAAAAAACATCATGTGCATTTTCACTACTTGTAGTTGTTCAGATTCCTAAAGGGGTGGGGTGAGGAAAGGATGAACCAAGGAGATTGAATATCATTGTGCAGAAGTAAATAAATTGTACTTAATGTAAAAGCAGCTGTAACACAGATGTGTATGTTGCTGATGAATGCAGAGGAGAGAAGTTGTCTCACTGTAAAATACTAATTGCCAAGTGGATTTTATTTTCAGTTCTGCCACTGTTTTTTGTTTTAGGTCCTGTTTAATATGATTGTAGAAGTGCCTCGTTGGACGAATGCAAAAATGGAGGTAATTAAGAAAAATACTGTGATTATATAGAAATATATGGAAGTTATGATAATGCAGTGGCTTCCAATAATTAGAGTCTAATCAGAATGTAGATTATACATAAAATTTGCTCTATTAAATTAATTTCAAGTTGTGCATACAGGCACTTTCCTTGCAGTTACAAAGTATTGAAGTTCTAATTTTGTTGCTCCTGTGCAGGTGAGCAGCGCTTCTTGGCAGCCCTTTGGCTGCAGTTTGCAGCATACCTGCAGAGTTTTAGAGTATTGCCTTGCAGAACATTGTCCAACATTTAGTCTTACTCCTGCTTGCTCGTACAGCATTCCACTCAGAGGATTTAATTCTTTTTGTTTCTGCTGTATAGTGTGCTAGGTCAAATACTGACAAAGGGTGTTGGAAATGAAAAATTAATTCCTTGTGACAAAAACAACTCCAAAACCCTCAACAAAAACCTAATTGAAAACATCCTACAGGGAGATATTTTGAAAGTAAGGCCTAGTGGGTTGTTCTTCTGCAGGTAGGATATAGAATCTGAGTAATGCTTCATCTGTAGTGTTGGTAAAACAACAGATTTCACCAGGATCCTATCTTCTGAGCACTGGTAGGACATTTAAGGATGCTCCTCAGATGCTTTAAGAAAGTTAGTGGTTGAGCTGTAAAGTATTTTGATTTTTAAAATTAATACCAAAGAACCTCCCCAGCCGATTCTTTCAGAATTTTGTTTTCTCTTTTCCCTGGTGCTGGAAAATCATGGAACTGTTTTAACCACCACAGCTGTTACTCTGCAGTCATTTCCCCTGTTGCTGTCAAAGCCCTTGTTGTCAGAAGAACTTGTGCCATCGTTTGTATGTTTGTTGAACTTGTATTGTGAAGTGCAAGAGCACCTAACCTAAGTTCCTTTCAGTATTATGTTTGACCACGACAGTTTCCTTATAAATTTATGACCTGCTCTCCTGGAATAATTTTTTCCTTGCATACTTCACAGTGTTACTTAAAACCTTAATAAGTTGCTTTTTGAATATGACCCTTGAGATGTAGAGTGAGGCCATCAGACTTTTAATACTTCTCAAACCACGAGCAGATGCTCCCAGATGGATCTTTCTAACTGGTTGGGTACAGAATGAATTGCTTGCCATTTCACCATTCTCTCTTTCTCTCTTGTTTTTTTTTGTTGTTTTTTTTTTCATGATCTGCTTAGATTGCCACTGAGGAGCCATTGAATCCCATTAAACATGATACAAAGAAAGGCAAACTTCGATATGTGGCAAATATCTTTCCTCACAAGGGTTATATATGGAATTATGGTGCCCTCCCACAGGTAACATTTTTGTTATAATGGTGAAAGTTTTCTGTCTTCTGTGGAAATTGCCTTGTAAATCTTGAGTTCTGCTTGAATGCAAATCAGCTGCAAAAGAGGTGTTTCTCTTTGATGCATTTGTAAATTAGGGTGGGTTTGGTTTTTTTTTCATGTTGGGCTTTCTTGTGCCCATATACTTGGATCAGGATTTAAGTGTGGATATAAATATGTGCCAGGTTTCAGGAAGGAGTTAAATCATCAAGAAATCTCAAGTCTTTAGTCTGTGTCTTTGTACTGTAGTGATGAAATTAAAATTCCATGGTCTGCTGCTGAAGAGTGCTCTGTCAAGTAGCCCTTTTCTGCATAAACAAAGAATTTTTTAAAGACTGATACAGGATTTTCATGTATTGCAGCATAAATTTTAGTTGGGCTCTCTTAATATCTTCAACAAAGAGGAACACAAGGGCTGTTCTTTTTTAGATTAAGCCTCAACTGCCTTACTTAACTTTTCTCTGAACTGTGAGACTTTACTGATCATGACACATTCAAAATTTTGAGCCATGAAAAAGCTCTGCTAATGGCTCAAATTTTGAGCATAATGAAAAGTTTTAAACTTTTTTGTTTCTGTGAATAATACATTGGACTCGAATTAGGACTGAACACCATGGTGGAGCTAGAAAAGGCTGTTCTCAGAAAGCTGATGTTCTTAATGGTGTTTTTATTAATGTTAGTAACTCAGTGGTTAGATGAATTGTAATTTCAGATTAGCTGGTAACAGATCTTTTTTTTGTTTTCCTTTGACAGACCTGGGAAGATCCAAACCATACAGACAAGGTCACAGGATGTTGTGGGGATAATGATCCAATTGATGTTTGTGAAATAGGTTCAAAGGTTTGTCTTTATCAGGATTGATTTAATTTATGATGGTTAATTTAATGATTAGGTAACAATTTTTGGAAGAGAAGGCCAGATGGAAAGCAAGACAACATAGTAATATCTCAAGGGATCACAAAAGTAGGCATAGGGGATCTGAAGAGGGTATAGGGAAGATAATGCTGGATTTTTAAAAAGGAAAAAAATGCCAGGATTTGGTACAGTCTGTCTACTGTATAAAAGGGAAAGTAAGTCAACATTACTCTGTTCTGTGCCTGGATGGTGAGTTTTGTGTGAAGAAAGGGTTAAGATTTTGGGGAAAGAAAAATTTCTTTTTCCCCACTTAGTAGTACTGGAGCTAGGAACAGGCTTCTGAAAGATGAAGTGTGGCAGAGTCATGCACATAAAACTACAGTGTTAGACTCACAAAGGAGGTAGGTTTGAGTTCTCATGGGTGCAAACAGAAGTAGCTCCCTTTTCTCTAGAGAAGGCAGGAACCTGCTGCAGCATTGCAGAGTTATCAGAGATGGAGTGGGTGGATGAAAAAGAGGTGCACTGAACAGCACTAGTGGGTATAGGGCAAAGGCTTAGCTCACTCAAGAGAATTCTGTCTGGAGGCAGCAAAGAATGGAGCAATGCTCTGTGGTATCAAAGATGGGGGTTCTGAAATATACGAGTTCAGAATAGGGACCTCTTGGGTTCTTGAGGTAAAGGGAAGTTTTAATTGGTGACCTCAGTGAAGGTTCCCAAGAAAAGGCAAAAAAAGTTGTGCTGGTATTTCTGGGAAAGGGATGTGTGTGTGTTTGTATGTGTTGGAGCTAGAGAAAGGAACAGCAAGGGAGAAATTAAGACCAAGAGTTGAAAAAGTAGAGTCAAGTAGAAGAAAGGAATTAAAAAACGAGCATGAGATACTTTTTACTTGCAGTTTGGGATGATGATCAAGGTGTGGGGAAGTGGGGCAGAAGAAAATTTTTCTTGGCTTGTGCTGTCTGCTTAAATGCTGACTGGATAATTGAGGGTTGGATAGTAGCAATAGTGAGCAAGGGTAGCAGTGTTAAATAGATACATACTTGCAATTCTTTTAGCTGCTAGTCAAACATGTAGAAAATTATTTTTTCTGTAAGGTAAAAGAAATTCTATGCAGTGTTTTCCAAATATTTATGAAATTTTGTTCTGTTTCAGGTTCGCTCTTCTGGTGAGGTTGTTCAGGTGAAGGTCTTGGGTGTTTTAGCTCTTGTTGATGAAGGAGAGACAGACTGGAAGATAATTGCTATCAGTGTGGATGACCCAGAAGCTCAGAAAATCCATGGCAAGTATTTTTCTATTTCTTAATGCAAGTTAATGTCAGCAGCTTGAACAGTGGAGTGGTACCTAAGTTTAGGCCACTCTGGACAAGAAGAGGCAGCCAGGGGAAAGGCAAGATGTTTCTTGTTGTTTAAATCAGGTGCTTCCTTCAAGGAGGGCATATGTGCTTTCACACTAAGCTTTTGAAAAGGCTCACTTGGTTTTTCAAGAGGACTGGTCATGCAGAAAGTCTTTTGACTTGTGAAACACAACTGCCTTAGAAAGTGACCTCTTAAAATTACAGGCTTATCTCCTCTGTAACAGTGCATATTTACCCACTTGGATTATGTAGCACACTGCTGTTTTCCTTGTTGAAAGTGTTCCTTTTGTAGTTTCAGGCATTGTACAGCCCTTTTCAGAATTCTGCACATGTCTGGTGTTTTGTCACTTGTAACTGGGTTACTTCCAGGGCTTGTTGCCTGTTACGAACAATTAAGTTTCACCTTTTAGTTTGAAAGTTTGCAAAGTAAACTGCTAATGCAACTCACCTTAATATCAGCCTTGACTAGCACTGCAAGGGGAAATACCCTGTCCAGACTTGTCCTCCTTGTGACCATGCTTCTTGTATTCCAGTGGAATTCAGGTACTAAAACGTGTCTCTGTGAATGACGTGTGGTGTAACTCTATCTGCAGTCTGTTTGTTAAAAAGATGATACAGATGTGTTAAACCTACAGGGAATTTAGTTTTTACAGCACAGGTAAAGTGCAGCTTTCTCTGAATAAATGGAGGTTCACTTCCCTCAGATGCAGTGTCACTGGAAATCATGAGAATTAAGTGAGGAGGTTTGTCCAAATGTTAGTGATTGTTATGAGAGCAAAAAAGATATGTGCCATCAGGTATATATGGTCAGAGCTTGCTCTTTGCTGAGCAAAGGGAGCACCAAGAAGGCCAGAGAATGGCCTTCTCTGGAGGAATAGGGCTATCCAGTAGCTTTTTAAAGAAATTATGTTTCTCTGGCATTGAGGCTTTTTCATGGTTTTTGACTGTAAAGCCTGTTACTGGACTGGCCCTTCATTCTGAGTTTTCTTTCAGGTTGCTTTCCCATGGAGAATACTTTGCTTGTGGGGAGAGAAGGGGAGAAGAGGAAATGAGGAAAAGGAAACTGTTGGGTTGATGCTGATTATAATCATTGGGCAGATGAGTTACTACATAGTGTTTATGACTTTAACTACTATGGCAGTTAGAGATTAAGAAGTTCATCTTAAGCAAATAGTAAGTAATAGTTTGCTGTTAATGCTAGTATCAATTTAACCCTTTCCATAATGTGCAGTGAAATGCAATATGTGTTGGTAGTTAAGAGACCAGTAATTAGCTCTTTATTTCTATACACTTATCTATTTAACTCTTACCTTTTTCCTTAACAATTTATGAGAAGCTTTAACCAAAAAAATAGGTTAGAGAATTTAAAAGGAGTCTACTAAGCAGAGGTAAAACCAGGACAGTTTATACCACTGGATTCAGTTTCTCTACTTGAAAGCCCTCCAGTTTGTTTTGGGGTTTTGCAGGTAGTGACTGATTTGTATCAGCTGTGTTAGCTTCAATGTGTTTGGGAGAGAAATAAATACTAGTCTTGTTTTTTAAAACAAACAAAAAACCCCAAACCTCACACTTTAATAGGCAAAACCATTGCCTGTAATTGATTCCTATGTGCATTCTTTCTTATCAGAGAATAGGTGCAAAAGTTGAAGACTGGAACTGTCATTCTGAGATTCAGAGAGGTGCAGAAATATTAAGCCAGTTTAATATGATTTTTAGTATGACTGGAGTTGCAGTCCAGGATTTACAAGAGGATAGAAAAAGGGGGAAGGAAAAAAAAAAAAAGTCTTCATTTGCTTTCACAAAATGTGAGTAGCTTGCAGTGTTTAACATCAGTCCTTCTTCAGTCTGAAAACAAACAGATGTGTCAGAGTAGGCATTACAATGTGTCCTTTTATACTTGTTTTTTCCCTCTCCCCAAGTATCCCTTTATGCTGAAATAATTAACATAGCAGCTACAGATAACACTGGTATCTCCTTCAATAATTGCTCTGCTGCTGTGTTACTGTGGTGGCCTCCTAGGGAAAGATGAGACTAAATGTTGCCTTCTAAGTCTGCCCAGTCATTTTTTGTATCATTTGCTAAACATTTTGAATTGGGCTGGGAATCATCACGTTTGCTTTCAGCTCAGTATGTGCACAACCCCCCCTGAACATTTGGAAGAGTTAATTCTGAGACACCAGCATGGTGATTGCTTGCAAACCTCATCCTGAGCCCACACAGTGTTAACTCCTCTCACTTCTTTAAGCACACCCCAGGCACTCTGTGTATTCTCCTTCTGGGAGTGTGATCATTCTCCTAAGTGCAATTGATTTTTCTGAGACTTCACAGAACTTAAAACTGAGCAGTCCAAACATCTGAGCAGTTCTCATTGTTTATTCATAGCACTCCACAGTACTGTGTCCTGCAGGCATTTATTGATAAATACTGGTTTAAATTGGAAACCCTGCCTAGAACTCTGTCTTTCACACAGAGCAATGAAAAACTCTAGTTTATAGTGACAGTCCACAGGAATGATAAGCAATACTTAGCACCTTCAAAAGGGGGAACTGTAACACCAGTGGGAATAGCAGTGTCTGAGTGTATTTTTGGACTGACTTTGGAAGGTAACCTGTGTGAAATTACAGCACTTCATCCTGGCAGGAATGGGGACAATCTCATTCCAAATGCAAGCTGTATATCAGATGCAGGTATCTGTATGAGGAAGTTTATTTTAGACTGAAACTAGAAATCTTCAGATTTATCTACTTCAATAAGAACTCTCTTTTGTGGCTACATGAAGACTGTTGTGTTGTCTTGCTGCTCAGGCAGTTGCTAGGCAGAGGGGCCATTAGCAGGCCAGCAAAGCAACTTCAGACCAGGCAAGTTTGGGAAAGGGCCTTAAAGCTCCCTGTACACAGAAGTACTAAATCTTAGTGGTGTAATAGGCCTGGCTGTTACTCCTTCTGTTGCTTTCTGTTTGGTTTGGTTTGGTTTTTCATTTGTTTTGTAAACCAAACAAGGGGGTGTCACCCTCTGCTTAAATTACTAGCTACAGTGCATGGAGCTCCTCTTTGGGATGAATAAAGAGTCAACCAGGAGCTTATGGGCCAGGGTTAAAGGGAGGGCAGGGGCAGAGGACATTTTAATTGGGGTCTGCTACAGGCCACTTGATCAGGATGACTGAGCCCATGAGGCCTTTATTAGACAGATAGGAATAGCCTCACATTGATAAGCCTGGGTCCTTTCAGGGGACTTCAGATACCCCAATATCTGTTGGAGGGACAAGACAGCTGTAATTGGATCTGAATGTAGATGCATCTTCAGGTTGGGCAAGAGGCTTTGAAAATGGCTGGCAGTTGAAGCAGGAAGTGTATTTAAAGCAGCTTATGAAAAGTCATGATTCTAAAAAGGTCATCTTACCTTTCTTGAGTAAATTGGGCAAATGATGTATGCTGGGTGACATTTTGCAGGAGATTTACTAGTCTGGAATCTTAGTAACTAGTTTTTTCTATATGTCACTTGAAAGATGCTTGATCAACAGCAGCAGGTGATTTGTACCAGCTTTGTTACACTGCTGTTTGCTGGCACTGGAATAGTTAACTGTGAATTGTTGTCATGCTTTTTCTCCCATGTACAATTCTAAGATTTGCTTTTTGAGTCAAGGAATGAAACCCTAAGAGGCCACATAATCTCTGTACCACATATTGTTATGGACCTTAGCGTGTGAGTGTACTGAGATGCAGAGCAGCAGCAGAGGCCCTGAAAACCTTTGCTGTGAATTTGTGTAAGCATTCAATATAAAGAAATTAATTATCTCTGCTGAAGCTCCCCTCCTACCCCCTCACACCAGGCTGCACAAAATACACCAAATGCCTTTATATGGAATGTAGCTGTTGCTTCCTGTAAATGTTTATAAGATGTTATTAAAAACATATGTCCTCTCTTCCAGCAGACCTTGTTTAGAAAGCTTGCTGCAAGCATGTTGTTTTAGCTTTGCTTGCAAGAAGCAGCATCTGTTGCACTAAAAATGGTAGTTTTGTACAAATGCTTTTGTTGCTCTCTTTTGTAAAGCCAAATAGAATTGGAATCTGTTTGCAGTGGCTCATTCCCTTCACAGGGAGCTAGCAGCAGTTTGTGCCAACCTCTAAAGATTTTCCTTATTGAGACAAAACTGCAAGCCTTAATGTGATTAGCTATCTCTTTTTGCCCTTTAGTGTTTAACTTTGGTGCCTGGAAAAATGAGAGCTATGTTTGTGTGTAGACAGAACATCCAGACAGTGGGGATGTGNACCACTGGATTCAGTTTCTCTACTTGAAAGCCCTCCAGTTTGTTTTGGGGTTTTGCAGGTAGTGACTGATTTGTATCAGCTGTGTTAGCTTCAATGTGTTTGGGAGAGAAATAAATACTAGTCTTGTTTTTTCCCTCTCCCCAAGTATCCCTTTATGCTGAAATAATTAACATAGCAGCTACAGATAACACTGGTATCTCCTTCAATAATTGCTCTGCTGCTGTGTTACTGTGGTGGCCTCCTAGGGAAAGATGAGACTAAATGTTGCCTTCTAAGTCTGCCCAGTCATTTTTTGTATCATTTGCTAAACATTTTGAATTGGGCTGGGAATCATCAGGTTTGCTTTCAGCTCAGTATGTGCACAACCCCCCCTGAACATTTGGAAGAGTTAATTCTGAGACACCAGCATGGTGATTGCTTGCAAACCTCATCCTGAGCCCACACAGTGTTAACTCCTCTCACTTCTTTAAGCACACCCCAGGCACTCTGTGTATTCTCCTTCTGGGAGTGTGATCATTCTCCTAAGTGCAATTGATTTTTCTGAGACTTCACAGAACTTAAAACTGAGCAGTCCAAACATCTGAGCAGTTCTCATTGTTTATTCATAGCACTCCACAGTACTGTGTCCTGCAGGCATTTATTGATAAATACTGGTTTAAATTGGAAACCCTGCCTAGAACTCTGTCTTTCACACAGAGCAATGAAAAACTCTAGTTTATAGTGACAGTCCACAGGAATGATAAGCAATACTTAGCACCTTCTCAAGGGGGAACTGTAACACCAGTGGGAATAGCAGTGAGTGTATTTTTGGACTGACTTTGGAAGGTAACCTGTGTGAAATTACAGCACTTCATCCTGGCAGGAATGGGGACAATCTCATTCCAAATACAAGCTGTGTATCAGATGCAGGTATTTGTATGAGGAAGTTTATTTTAGACTAAAACTAGAAATCTTCAGATTTATCTGCTTCAATAAGAACTCTCTTTTGTGGCTACATGAAGACTGTTGTGTTGTCTTGCTGCTCAGGCAGTTGCTAGGCAGAGGGGCCATTAGCAGGCCAGCAAAGCAACTTCAGACTAGGCAAGTTTGGGGAAAAAAAAGGGCCTTAAAGCTCCCTGTACACAGAAGTACTAAATCTTAGTGGTGTAATAGGCCTGGCTGTTACTCCTTCTGTTGCTTTCTGTTTGGTTTGGTTTGGTTTTTCATTTGCTTTGTAAATCAAACAAGGGGGTGTCACCCTCTGCTTAAATTACTAGCTAACAGTGCATGGAGCTCCTCTTTGGGATGAATGAAGAGTCAACCAGGAGCTTATGGGCCAGGATTAAAGGGAGGGCAGAGGCAGAGGACATTTTATTTGGGGTCTGCTACAGGCCACTTGATCAGGATGACTGAGCCCATGAGGCCTTTATTAGACAGATAGGAATAGCCTCACATTGATAAGCCTGGGTCCTTTCAGGGGACTTCAGATACCCCAATAAATGTAGATGCATCTTCAGGTTGGGCAAGAGGCTTTGAAAATGGCTGGCAGTTGAAGCAGGAAGTGTATTTAAAGCAGCTTATGAAAAGTCATGATTCTAAAAAGGTCATCTTACCTTTCTTGAGTAAATTGGGCAAATGATGTATGCTGGGTGACATTTTGCAGGAGATTTACTGGTCTGGAATCTTAGTAACTAGTTTTTTCTATATGTCACTTGAAAGATGCTTGATCAACAGCAGCAGGTGATTTGTACCAGCTTTGTTACACTGCTGTTTGCTGGCACTGGAATAGTTAACTGTGAATTGTTGTCATGCTTTTTCTCCCATGTACAACTCTAAGATTTGCTTTTTGAGACAAGGAATGAAAACCTAAGAGGCCACATAATGGATTCTCTGTACCACATATTGTTATGGACCTTTGCGTGTGAGTGTACTGAGATGCAGAGCAGCAGCAGAGGCCCTGAAAACCTTTGCTGTGAATTTGTGTAAGCATTCAATATAAAGAAATTAATTATCTCTGCTGAAGCTCCCCTCCTACCCCCTCACACCAGGCTGCACAAAATACACCAAATGCCTTTATATGGAATGTAGCTGTTGCTTCCTGTAAATGTTTATAAGATGTTATTAAAAACATATGTCCTCTCTTCCAGCAGACCTTGTTTAGAAAGCTTGCTGCAAGCATGTTGTTTTAGCTTTGCTTGCAAGAAGCAGCATCTGTTGCACTAAAAATGGTAGTTTTGTACAAATGCTTTTGTTGCTCTCTTTTGTAAAGCCAAATAGAATTGGAATCTGTTTGCAGTGGCTCATTCCCTTCACAGGGAGCTAGCAGCAGTTTGTGCCAACCTCTAAAGATTTTCCTTATTGAGACAAAACTGCAAGCCTTAATGTGATTAGCTATCTCTTTTTGCCCTTTAGTGTTTAACTTTGGTGCCTGGAAAAATGAGAGCTATGTTTGTGTGTAGACAGAACATCCAGACAGTGGGGATGTGCTGATAAGTGGCCTGCAGGAGCCTGACACTGCTCTGTCACCCTGAGCAGGGCTGGCTTGCAGAGATGAAACCACAGTCCAGGTGCATGCTTGCTCCACTGTACTTGCTCAGCCCCTTTTGACATCAGCATGAGTACATAGCTCTGGGGGAAGGTAAGTAGGTGGGATCAGAAAGAAGTGTCTAATGGTGTCTGCTGCAGAAAAAAAACACCTAATTTTTTTTTTTCCTGATATGCAGCTAGCTTCTATAGCTGGTGCAGTAATTCACTGTACTGCTTATTGGTGGTGGTTTTTTTTATTGCACTGTTGCACTTTTTCCTGCTGCTGGCCACCAACTCCCATTATAACACAGATTTCTTTTTTTCTTCTTTAAACATTTAAGCCTCATTTGGAGCCCAGTAGCTGTCCTTCATAGAGAATAGTGAAGTGTGGGGATGAAGGAGAGTAATTTGCAAGGAACCAAGAAAATGAGAGCAACCACTGTCCCATGTCCCCCTTCTTAAGTCTTCAGAACCAGAATGTGCAGCAGATAGTAGTTAAGGGGCCATATAATGCTCCAGCCTGATTTTGTGCAGTCATTTCACCTGAGGCAAGGTATTTTCCAGTAGAGAGACTGAAAATCAAAGAGATTATTCTGTCCAGGAAGATGATCATCTGTCTTAAGGAGGTAATGAAAGCCTGCCCCAAAGCCCATTCTAATATTTGAATTATAAACAAGCCTATAAAGCAAAGAACAGATGGGAATGGGCCTAAGTGTCAATACACAGTAAAGCACTTTTGATGAACAGTTTTTATGGGAATAGGAGGCAAATAACAAAGTAGGAGGCATAGAGGAGTCAAGAGAAGGCTGCAGGAACAAGAAGAAAAGCAACATCAGTTTGAGAAGGTGTGGTTGAACTTAAGTGGTGTCTGAAAATGGAGACCTGGAATTCATCCACTGCTGGGAGGCAGGGAAGTTGCTGCAGCAGCCTGGTTTGCTTTACAGACTTGAGACAGTGTCCTTTCAACAAGTGCTTGAAATCGTGAGCTCAGACCTCTCAAGAGGAGGAGATGACAAGGGCTCAGGATGGGAGGCAGGATGTTCCTTTGCTCAGAGAGGAGGGTGATGCACAGGAGCCCTGACACTGATTGGAATAGAAGCTGCTCTTTTATTAGTGCCCAAATAAAGCATCCTGGCTCTGATAAAGACCCCACCCTTTTCTAAATCATTCTTGGTTGGTGTCACCCACCCACCCCAGTGAAAGGCTTCTTGTGCTTCTAAACATGTATTCCAGCTGGAAGACCTGCTTCTAGCACAGCCTTATGTGCCCTTGCTTTTTTCTGGGATTCTGCCAGTGAAACTCCCTAATCTTCCCCAGACAGATGGCCAGCAGCCAAGTTCAAAACGTGTTTTACTCCAAGTCCATAAACACGTAGCACTATTAAGTGTGTGCAGAGGCAAAACTTTGCATAGAGTTCTTCAAATTTTCATGTTTTGTTTTTTTGGGTACTGTGTGATCCAGTGGAATTTGGGAGTGGCATCTATCAGCATATCTTCCTCTGTAGCTTTGGTCCTGTAGTTTAGTCCACATGTCATCTTGTGGTGGTCTACAGAGAACTGAATGATCTCCACAAGACTTTTCCCCTTTTCTTGCTGTTTTCTTTAGAAATACTTGAGTGCCTTTGTTCAGTTTCATAGACCAGAATTTAAAAAACCCAACACACTTAGGCACTTAAAGGTGGAAAGCACAGGACTAGGTGTAAATTCTGTTGGTTAAGCAACTCTGAAAATCTGCTTTGTAGGACTGGAAAGACAGCAAAGTATCCATCAGGAATCACTGCCATCCAGGAGGTGTCAGTGAGAGAGGCATGATTTATGGGAGAAGAGAATGAAGTAGCCAAGCAATGTAGAGTGAGAGCAAGAAACAGGATGAGATGCCAGGGAATCAGGAAGGGAGAAATGAGCAAGTGACTTGCCAGACACCAGAGAAGGAGAATAACACCATGGAAGGTGACCTGAGCAAAGTGAGATTATGAAATAGCAGGAAGACTGCATGCAAGGCACAGCAACAAAAAGCTCCCATTTCCATCAGAAATGACTGTGGGAGGGAAATAGATGGAGGGAGAAGGATTACACCAGCTACAAAAGCACTTGGCTTCCAGAAAGGACAAAACCCTTTATTGTGTCAAAATCAATTAAAATTGTATTGAAGGCTTTCCCATGTGAACATACTGTCAGGGAGTTAATTTGCCAAGGGACTAATAGGACCACCTGATTGGAAGTGACAGGAGTGGTGGTCTCAGAGGACAGCCTGGTATCATCTGATAAGCACAACAGAAGTAAATGTTTAAGATCAGGAACTGCTTCTTTGCTGTACAGCAGTGCAGTGCTCAAGCAGAATTACTGTGTGACTCTTTAATCTCTACCCACTGGGGCAGTGCTCATCTCTGCCTCCCAAGGGTGTCCTGCATATGGCATGTGTTCCTCTTTGTGTCCTGTCTCCTCCTGGGAGGTTTATAGAGGTAAAGGTAGAATTGGTTTATCATTGTGAGTATGCAGATACTAAAGGATTATCAGTAAGTTAATGTTTGGGGCTCCTGGCATGTATCTATCTTGAATCTAATGGGTTGAATTTGAAGGTAATATGAGCAAAAGGATGCCTTTAATACAACTTTTGAGCAGTCAAGCCTGTATTTTGTTTTGAAGTGCTGGTTTAAAAATCCAAGGGTTGAAATTGTTTTTACTAGCTATTCTTTCATTATCAAAACATGTTTGTGGTCCCTGCAGGGGAAAAAAAATAAGTCACTGGATAATCTAAGTATTGTGAGAGGCACCTACTGAGATGAAAGCTTATAAATACAGAATTTTCTTCCTCTCCTGTCTCAAATATGGTCCTTTAATTCATTATCCCCTTGGCTCTTAATTAACAAAGGGCAGGAGGCAACTCATTTACCTGCTTCGTGTGGTTGTGAAATCATAAGATACCCACTATGGGAAACTAATGTAATAAAGTGAAGTTCCCCAATGACTTTTAAAGTGCTCAGTGAAATCAAATTGCTTGCAGATCCTTTATGAGACTGTAAAATTAGTATTACAAAAAATGTGAGTAAAAATGACCAGGTTTTTTTTTTATTTATTTTTAACCTACAGATATTGATGATGTCAAGAAGCACAAACCAGGTTACCTTGAGGCTACACTTGATTGGTTCCGATCGTATAAAGTCCCTGATGGTAAACCAGAAAATCACTTTGCTTTTAATGGACAATTTAAAGACAAGGTGAAGATAATCCAAAAATAAAGATCCACCTTCCTGCTTATACAAGGGATCTTTGAGTACAGTTTGTTAGGCTAGGAATAAATAATGTTTTCTGTCTTCTGTTTTATTCAGGGAAAATGCATGGGTTATTAAAGGAAGTCTGCAAAAAAAATATTCAGCCCTAATCATGACAAGACTTACACACACCTTGTATGTAGGGTTTTTTCACAGCATTTTCAATCTCCCTGTCAGAGAAATGAACAGGTAGTCTTTTCAGGTATTTTTCTGGTCCTGCTTAATACATTTTTCTGTCATTTTTTTTAAGGCTGTGTCGTTTAAGACAGGCAAGAGGTTGCAGATTTTTTTCATATTTGGTATTTGTTCAAGATACAGTTTTTCCTGGTAGTTCTGTGTAAGTGCATTTGAGCTGTTGTTGCCCTGAAGGCTGAAGTTTATTTTTCTTTTTAAGAAATGAATGGCATTTAAAACTATTACAGTGAAAATAGCCAGTGTTTGAAAGGAGAGTAGACCTGGGTACAAACCTTGCTGAAGAAAATAGCTGGATTTTTCCAGAAGAAAATGGTGTGATTTGACTAAAAGTGCTTTCCAAATTGTGTGTTGCACACTCAGTAGAATTTTTTTGGCAAAGAATCACAGGTTTGTAATGAATGGTGTCCATGTGTCAGCTATTTCAGTCTTGCAGTGTGCTGCCAGTGTTATTAAATGCCTTCTGACCAACACTGACTTACTTTACGTTTTTGGCTGTTTTTTTCTGGCTAGAGAGATGCCCTAATTCCTCTCTGCACAAAAACTGTATTTTGTATCAGTCAAATACAGAGTTGTAAGGCTTGGGAACCTGATTCCTATCCTAAAAACTGCTTTTAGAGATTTTTCTTGCTCTGTAAAGCAGTGTTGCCCTGAAACAACACTTTAACAGACTATATCTCTGCCAGGCCATTGGAGTTCAGGCTTGGGACACTAAATCCTCTGAATATTGTTGGTTTGGAGCACTTGAATAATTGTGAAGCATTTGTAGAGACCCAGGATGTGGTGAGGCAGCTGTGGCTGTGCTCCAGCAGCTCTGGTGGAGTTCCCAGTGTTCTGGTGGCATTTTGCCAAGTCACTCTTTCTTAGGAAATGTGAATGGAAGTTTGTTTTTTTTTTTTTTTTTTTTGCAAGCCACTCTAGATATCATCACCTCAATGCTGTGGGCTTATTTTATTTCTTTATTTTTTTTTAAGGTGTTTCATCTCCTCTCTGCCTCCAGCATTGCTTTTGTTTTAACCAAATAACTAATGCAGAAACCTGATGTTGTTGCAAATGCTTGAGTATACAATTGGGCAATTAGTGAAATAAATGCAAATCTTGCCACTAGAGGGGAAACCTTAACTCTAATGTACAGGTGTAACAGAGGAGTCGTAGATTTACAGTTTGTCCTATTTACAGATTTCTTACAGCTGTAGATACCTGCATCTAGTACTGATTTCATTCTTTTCATTCAGCCTTTTTTTTTTCTGGCTGTGGTCTGAGGGAAAATCCTCAATATATTATCATTGTATTTGACAGATAGTGAAGTTTCTTTCCATAAAATTGTTTTCCAGAAAGTTAATGAGACCTCAAAGGAGGCCTCTTAAAATAACACATGAAAAGAGTATGTTTTAATAAACTAGTTCTGTGGCTTTTTTCCTGTTTAATAACATTTAAAATCATAAAATTTTTCCCTGATGTAACTAGGATTTTGCTGTTGAAATTATTAAATCCACCCATGAATACTGGAAAGCTTTGCTTCATAAAAAAGCTGATGCAGGTAGTATTAAGTGGTAAGTATTCAGTCACGTTTGGTTTTTTTTTCCACTTTGTGTTGTTCTAGTACTGGTGGTATTCAACATGTGGCAGCTCTGCATGCACTCCTTAGAATTTCTGAGATGACAGGAAAACTCATGGTTTTGATTGATAATTACCTGATAATAGACCATGATTAATTGCATCTTGTATGCTGATGATTTACTGGAAGGTGGTTCCAAAAATACATTAATTTTGTACAAGTGACACAGATTACTTAAAGTTGTGAGAAATGTTCCCAGTGTGTGTTCTGGGTGATTTTGACAGAATCTCAGTATCCTATGCAAATTCTCATATCACTGTTTATCTCATCCTTCCATGCTACATGACTGCAAAATTCTTTGGCAGCTTAGAATTCCATATCCTTTTCAGTTGTTCTTTAGAATTAGAGCACCAAATCCTTGTTCTTTACTAGCCTTTGGCCTGATCTAAATTAAAAAAAAAAAAAAAAATTGCAGTCTGGATTTGAGGAGTTGAACTTCTTGCCATTTACTGTGTAGCACCAAACTCTTTTGGTGTGAAAGGATGTATGTTCACAGGAAAACAATTCTACAAAGTGTTTGGCCCCAGTGCTTGTCTTCTCCCTGGAAGCAGTACAGGTATCTGCTGCCTTATGTAGGAGCAAGATTTTGACCTGATTTTTCCTACTTTTTATTAGATACCTTAGGCAGGTGGCCTGCCACAGAACCTGTCCATCCTTCAGAGATGGGGATATCCAAACCATCTGCCAGCCATCTAGGTGTTCAGCTGTCTCAAAGTGCCAGTTTATTGCTGAATTTTGGGGGGAGATTTAGTTTCTTAACTGTGGTCTTCTGAACTCTACCCAAGTTAGCTGCCAGTAGCACTGGGTGTGTGCACTGCTTGCTTTGATATAGAACCTGTAGCCTAAAAATCCCTCAAACCCAGAGACACAAGGAACACCCCTGTTCTCATCCAGTGTCACTTGTTACTTTGTGGTTTTGACTTCCTCGTTTCTTGCAGATACACATTCCTGAGCTCTGTACATTAAGGTGTTTTGTTTTTTCCATAGGCACTTAATTGTGTACCTAATTACTGTTTTCCACTGACTGATAAAACGTGGTTTTTGTTTTTCAGCACAAATGTTCTGGTGAGTGGCAGCCCATTTTGTTGCAGTGAGGAGGAAGCCCGCTCGATTGTGCAGTCAGTAAGGACAATATTTACTTTTTTTCCCCATCCTTATTTTGTTTTTGAAGGCAATTAATAGGAAAAGTAGACTCAGAGCTCCAAAACTGCAATAAAGTAGCTAAGCTGAAATGACCCTTATGCAAAAATTGAAGGCATAAAGTAGAAGAGCATAAAGGTTGTGGAGGAGATGTAAGCATTATAATAGAAACTTTTTATTACAGGAGTCTAATTGTGCTTTCTGCCAGGTTTATTATGGTTCTAGTAGGGGATTTTTGTTTTGCTTTGTTTTTTTTCCCCTCTGCAGTGCTGTCTTCTGATCCTGAATAGCAAGATGGGATTGCTATTTGTATCTAGCCTGTTGTCATCACTGTCTCCCTTGTTGCCATGAGATACCACCCAGTATTAGCACTCATTGACTGCCTGACTGTAGTCTCTAATCAGTAAAGGGATCCTTTGTTTGTCTACTTGCATAATTAAATGCATTGCTGTAAGAGAGGGGGATGCTTTTTGAATGTTTCTTAAAGAATGCCAGTTATATTCTGAAAATTAACATAAAATTTAAACAAGCAGGTTTCCTGTTCAGGCAAGAAAAATGTCCTGCAAGTCTGGTGCTTTCATGTGCAAATGCTAGTGAAGGAGAATTTCTGCTATTTTAAAATTTACTGGTTTGGGGAAAAGTACTCCCAAGTACTGCTTTTTTCTTTTTTAAATCAAAAAGGGACCACAACCATATGCCATGATTGAGCCTGTGTTCATGACCACATGAGCATGGCAGGTATTTTGCACTAGTGCCTGGCTGCCTGGGCAGCCAGTGTTTTGCCTCAGTAGTCACAGTAATTATGCAAGTTCAGGTGTCAAGGAGCCAACAGCCACTGTCTGTGCAGTTACCATTCCAACAATATTTCTAGTAAGAATCTGGTGTCCTGGCTGGCGTTTTGTCACAAGCAAATAAGACTCCAAGTTGCAAAGAAAAGTTGATCTAAGAAAGAAAGAAGTGTCAGACTTAAGTGTTTTTTCCTATTTATATCCCTTGCCTTCAGTACTTCTTTAAAAGTACCTTTATGGTTGCACTTGTGAATGTTGATTAATGGGACTGTAAGTTTTAAATTAAAGAAAAACTAATTCTGGAATTGAAGTAAGTTTTTAGACATGTCAGTCACAGTTACAAGCAAATATTTACCTCCTCTGTACTTTCAATTTTACTGAAATCTTTAGTCAGTGTTTAAATGCAACTGAAATTTGAAGTTCAAACATATTTGGATGGTGAGAAACTGCAGAGGAATAATCCATTTGTGTTCTATGCTGTTTATACTGTGAAGCATGTAGAATAAATAATTATCTGGTTAAACCAGCAATATCTGGACAATTATTTTGTCTCTTAATAACAAATCAAAATTTTCCCTGTTTTTTGGAGGGAGGATAGTAAAGCCAATTCATGAAACAGGTACCTTGTGTCAAACTTTAATCTTTTTTGTATTATGAGTATTTTTCTTCTTATGAAATATTATCACTTCCAAGATTTTTATGCCTCATTATTTTCTTTAAGTGGTTTAATACTGGTTTTGTGAAGTTGTCATCACATACTCCATCATTCTGCTTCAGTTCAGTCTAAGTAGTTGTCTTTGTAGGCTGCTGTCTCTGGTACATTTTAGACAGGGAAAAGATGCAAGACTTAAATATTTTTCATACTGCATGCAATTTCTGGCCTACAATAACAAAAAAAGAGTAAAATGCTCTTGAAATATGAACAGTGGACAGTCAGACTGAATATAAGCAGGGAGGTTGACTTGCATATTTTAATCAAGTATCTTTTTGTCTAGTCTACTGTGGTTGTCAGGCATGCAGCTCTTTCAGACTGAAGTGAAAGTACTACATGAGTGTTGGCTGCAGAATTTTAATGGCTGTGGTAGTTCCAAATGAAAGCTGCCTTTGTCTGTCTGGGTTTTTGTGTGTGTGTGGTTTTGATTTTGTTTTATTTTTAAAGTAAAAGCAGATACATTTCCTTCTAATTTATATCCCTCTATTGACATCTAAACAAAACACCAAAATGAAAGGTCAGATAGAGATTTTACATGCAAGTGCAGTGAGAAGCCTATTTCAGCTGCTGCAAAATTTCTGAGCTACTTGTGCAGTCAAGGCTGATTCCCTGCAATTCTGTTTCCTGGGTGAGACTCCAATTACAGAACTTTTAAGTGGGTGCTAATAGCCTTTAATCAGGTGCTTCAAGTTCTCAGAAAAACTAAAGAAAAAAACCACAAGGCAACACTTAGTATTGTTATGAAACAATTTTTATGGTGAGTGAGAGAACTAGTAAAGTCAAATGGAAATCAAAACTTGATTAACTTGGTTAAACTACCACTCACTCATTATTAGTTTGTTTTGTTACCTATGAGCAAGAAAGAAATTGTGATAGTGGTTGAGTAGTTGAGGGGGTTTGGGAAAGGGATAGCCTGTCAGGATATCATCCTGTAGGGACCACAGGGTTCTGTTTTTATTAGTAGATTTTGACTTTAGCAGTAAAATAACTGTTTGGGTGCTACTTGTGAAAGAAATACTATATATGCAAAATACTAATATATTGGTTTGGGTTTTTTTGCTTTCTTATTTTTTTTCTAGGCACCAGTATCTGTGAATGGAGATTCTGTTCCCCCAGAAGGTACATTCTTACCCTACTGCTCTGATATTACCCTATTAGACTGTAAGGCCTGTCCCCTCTTAATTAGAACATGAACAGAATTTATGCATGGTTTGTGAGAGAAGATTATATTTGAGTATGAGTGAAAAAATAACCCACATAAAAAGATGAGAAGACTAAATTTTTTTGTCATTGATCATTGAGAGGAAGTGCATGACATTTGCCCTTTTTAAGGAGGAATTGACATAACCATACTTATTTTTCAACTGTGAGTTCTAAGGACAAAATTCTCTTTTCACTGTTACAACTCTTTTTCAGGTTAATAGAACATGTGTTCTTGTTCAAGAAACAAGAATGCATCCTACATTTTAATTTTCAGCTAAATGCATACAAAAAGAGATTTTTATATTGGCAGGAACTGTAGAGAAGACCTAAGTGCTCTTTGAGACAGACAGTTACAAAAAACACTACAAGAAAGTTTATCCTGTGTGGAGTTGCAGACTATTTGCAAAGTAACAGAATCACAGAGGTGCCTCAGCTGGAAAAACCCTCTGAGATCACTCTCAGCATCCCCTGAATGAAATACATGGGTCAGTATCTCTGTCACCCACTAGAGCATGTCCCAAGTGCCTCATCTACCTGGTTTTTAAATACTTCCAGGGACAGTGATTCCACCACCTCCCTGGGCAGCCCATTCCAATGCCTGACTGCTCTCTGAGTAAAGAAATTCTTCCTCAGATTTGGTCTAAACCTCCCTGGGTGCAACTTCAGGCCATTTCCTCTGGTCCTATCATTGTTCACTTGAGAGAAGAGCCCAGCACCCACCGCCTTACAAGCTCCTTTCTGGGAGTTGTAGAGAGCCACCAGGTTTCCTCTCAGCCTTCTCTTCTCCAAACTAAGCAGGCTGATAGGCCTGTAGTTCCCTGGATCCTCCTTCCAGCCCTTCTTGTGGATGGCATTGGCAAACCTCCAGGCTTCTGGGACCTCCCCTGTCAACCACGACTGTTGGTGTAGATGATGGACAGAGGTCTGGTGAGCTCCTCTGCCAGCTCCCTTAATATACTTGCATGAATATTGCAAGAATTCAATATTCCCACCTGGCCCCATGGACTTGTGGGTGTCCAGGTGCCATAGCAGGTCCTTAACTGCTTCCTTCTGGATTATGGGTGGGTTGTGCTGCTCTCCATCCTCATCTTCCAGCTCAGGGGGCTGAATTCCCTGGGGGTGGCTGGTCTGACTAATGAAGACAGAGGCAAAGAAGGCATTAAGTATTTCAGCCTTTTCCTCATCCTTGGTTGTAGTGTTTCCCCCTGAATCCCATAAGGGATGGATATTAACATCTGTGTAGCCCATGTCATGGGAACACAGTTGCATTCCATTAGCCCTTACGTGGCAGGCCAATAAATAGCATTTCTTTACTGAAATAGTGTCTCTCAGAACTCTGACATGCAACTGACATAATGTGCCTGATCTTTGAACTTTTCCAGAGATGGTCACACTGGTGTCATAACTTGCTGCAGGATTGTTTCAGCCAAACTGTTACAGTGAAGTGATATTTTGAGGCTGTGCTTTACAAAGGCTGGGCATAGAGCTCACCCAGAATAATGTCATGGGAGGGGAGATAGCTGAAAAGGCAGACTATTTCTTTTTCAAGTGTTTTTACATGCTAGTTATATGGAACTAATGTCATTCCTGGTGTGTATTTTTTTTCATTTTAGTTGATTCCTGGCACTTTTTTCCCAAGTGATCATCAAAAGTGTTCTGAAGCTTCATCATCACGTCTTAAAAGTCATCTCTTTTTTAGAAGAGAGGCAAAAGTAGTAATTGTTGGGTTCCTGTTGAAAGAACTTACCAACTTGTGTAAACCTTCTCTCATGTAAATAAACAAAGACATTATAAAATTAATGTTTCCTTTCTGTGTCTTTGTGCAGGGTGGAGCAGAGGAAAGAGGAGGGCTTGCTTGCCTCTTTGCTTCTGAGTCTGAGAGCTCCAGAAATGCTCTTACCCACTCATAAAGTGCAGTATCAAGTGACATGGGAGGTATCTTCAGCCATGTTCTCTAGATTCAGACTAGTCCAGCCATCAGGTGCCTAGCAGACTCTGTTCATTTAAATCTTGGGGCTTCTGTTTCAAGTGGCCAACAGACTTTGTGCTGAGCAGTCTGCCACGTTCTTTAATGTCTGGCTGTGCAGCATTTCCTGAGCTGCAGTCACTTCTGTGCCCAGTTGTCTCTGCATGTTTCACAGAGTTGTGGCAGAGCAGACTTGCTTTAAAAAACAACCACAGCTTCACTCCAAAGAGTAATTCAACTCGGAAGAGCTAATGCCATAACAATTGAAGTAAGGATGCACGTGTGCTCTCTGTTCTGCATCCTGTTTTGATAACTTGTGGGTTTTATCAGGCAGGAAGGACTTTCCTTATGGAAAGCTTCCATTTTTAGAATTATGTATGCCTGAAGTTCTTTGATAGTTCCTCATTCGGTGAGACAAGGTTAATAATGAAATGTATAGAATAGAACTTTGTGCTTTCAGGGTAAAAATATCTCCCATGTTTTTCTGCTGCAGGATTATATCTGGCTTGTGTGTACCCATGATGTTCATTAAGACCAAAAAATAACCACTCCAGCTGTTAAGTAGAAAGAGAGGAAATGATGATAATATAGACAGACAGATTTATACAGCTTGTTACTGAGACCAAAGGTGAGTGTTATCTGCTTTGTATGATTACTGCAACAAAAAGTTAATGTTGCTGACACTGGAAGGCAATGGAAGATAAGGAACTTGGGAAGTTCTTGCCAGAGAGGACTAACTTTTCCATACACAGAATAAGTTATTAGTAAGAAAGCTTTCACATTTGGCAATGTTGCTTTAATTTTAGGAGATGATTTTCCTGGTTTGTTTAGTGGCTTTACTCTAGAAATGTGTATAAGCACTGGTCACTTGGCAAATCTCAGTTTGAGCCTCAGCACTTGAGAGCAGATGGAGTTCTCCCATCTGCTGGAGAGTTTTGCATTTTATACACAGATTAGGTGTGGTATGGAAAAGTGCATCATAAACCTGAGATATTAAGCACTGGTTTTTTTTGTTTTTTAAATCAAGACATCCAGCATAGGGTTTCAGTACTGATTTTCCATGTTATTTTATACTTTGGAAGTCTTCAGTACACACAGCATTATTACCTACAAATATAATGGCTTTTGGGGTTTTGTTGTTTGGTTTTTCTTTTTTTAGAGTGAGTAAATGTTTCTTTTCTGTCTTGAAGTTCTTCAGCACATCTGAACAGCGAAGGGCACTGTGTAAAATCAACTTGCCTTCCTTTTACAGTAATCACTGCTGTGAAAAGATGTACACAAGTGTAAAACAAGTATTTATTACAAACATACCCATGCTGAACTATCAAGAGTAGGTCAGAAGTTACTTCAGATAATTTATAGTGGTCTTTGAACTTTTAACTGTATTGGTTACATGTGGCTTGAAATTCAGAAATAGAAAATGGATTTCTAGATCAGATTAGACTTTGTGCAGGAAAACTACAAATAGTACTTGGGAAAGCTCAAAAAAAAAAAAAGTTTGAAACTGTTAAAAGGTTTCTTCCATGTAGAGTATATAAACAGGTGAGTATATAAAGTGGAGTATATAAACAGTCTTTAGACTACTTTCAGCATGTATTTATATACATTTTCTAAAGATGTTTTCCCAAGTGGTATGAAATGAAGCACTGTTATGTCTAGCCTTGCTGCTAAAATGTACTTAATGCTGCTGACGTGGGTTTCAGAAATGAATCTTAATGACATTGCTGGCATGAGATTGTTTGCTAATAAGAGGGTTAGCAGGATGGGACAGAGAAGCTCGAATATATTTTTAGATGACCCAGGAAAAATAAATCTCTGCAATAAACACATTCTTTATCTTAGCTTTTTAACACAAGTCTTCTTGTCTCTATTTATGTGCCTGTATTGTTATATTTAAAGTTGGTTTCATTCTAGTAGGACATTCAGTGTAGCAGTGTCCATTTGTGGGTAGTTCTATGAAAAGAATGTTTTTATATCTGACACTAATGTCCCCTAGAAAAACGTCTTGAAGAGAAATGAATAGATTCTTTTCCCCCAGTAAATAAATCCCCCTTAACTCTTTTCTGTTTTGAATGTATAATACACATATGTATGTATTTCTTTCCAGGATAACTTTGCCATCTTCATTTCCTCTTGTCTGCTTTGGAAAAAAAGAAGATATTACTTTTTTCCCCTCCCTTCACTGTTGTGATGATGAAGGGTTTTTTTTACATATGTGACCAGTTGCTGTGCAAAATAGTACCTCTTACTGACATGGAGTCCATACTCATTCCCCTCAATTGAAAATGGGGTTTGAGTTGTTCTTATGTGGAAATAATGTTAATTTTTCTTTGAAGCATGAAAATAATAGTATTTTGGAAGTGGTATGCTATTGTCACTGTTAAGAGATTATTTTCATGCTGTTAGTAACAAAAGCCATCCTCTGAAATCCCCCAGATGAACAGAAAGTAATCCTGAAGTGGTTTTGGAACATAACTTTGTTATGGAAGGAGAATGCTTTACCATAACTTCCCTGTGGTTCCCACTTTATTAACACTTGAGAGCTGTGGCATAAAGCAGTCCTAAGCTGACCAAAGTATTATTTCATGCTTCTCTTTGGTTTTACTGGGTTTGAATCTTTTTAATCAGTTGTAGTTCAATTTTAGGCCTGTTAAAAGGCAAAAGCAATGTAAAATCAGTAGGGTGCAAAATGTTTGGTTTGGTTTGGTTTGGTTTGGTTTTTTCCTCCTTGGTGTAAAACAATTTTGTCCCAGATTTGGTCACCTGGGTTCCACCCCCTGAAGACAAGAGACCTGGGACTTGGAGAACAAAGAGGTAAAAAGTTACTTGGAAGAGAAGAAAGAATGGAAGCCAGATCTAGGAGGTTCAGGCAAATTAATGAGTAGATCATTAAATAGGAGTGACTAAAATGCTGTAAAACAATTTTATTGAAATATTGCAGTAACAATGCCAGTTTCATGTGACTGGAGAGGTCCATAGGATGCATTTGCCAAGGAAGAACATTTACCTACCACACAGAAGCTGGAATCACACCCTTCAAGTGCTTGGAAGTAATCTTTACTCTTTGGTCTCCTAGGTGTGGGGAAACACTGAAAAGCAGCAATTGTATTTGTTGTTGAGCTGACTTCTGGGAGTCTCGTGGGGTCTGCAGAGATGGCCTGGGTGCTCAGCAGACCTTGACTGGTGACTGATCCACACACAGCCTTTGATTTCTCAGAGCTTACTCCTCTTGTGCAGCAGGAGGATGGACATTTGCAGTGCTCTCTTCCTGAGTCTGATGATGGGGTCTGGAGGGCAGGCCAAAAAAAGCCAGGCTCACTGCAGTGGGTTGTCACTTTCATTATTTTTCTGCTTTGGCTAATTAATTCATTGCTAATTCTTTCAAGTGTTCTGGAGCTATAGGCAGAATTCACAGGTAGTGCTGCAAGTTTTTTTCTCATTCTTGATCTGATAAGTTACAACTGAATCAATCTTATCAGTGATTCAGTGTGCTGAGTCAGAACTAAGAGTTTTGTTGATAATTTAGTCTGCTGTAAGGGTCAAAAAATGCTTTCTCTTTGTAAGGGAAAAAATGCAGAAGCCAAAAAGAATAGCACAGTTCCCTGCATGAGGATAATGTCATATGTACAAGAACACTGCTAGCCATTAGCTTTCCTGCTTCAAACATCCTCATGAAGTTTCTAGATTCTTCACAGATGTCACCAAGTTTAATACTAACTCCTTTGTTCATTATCTTTGGAAGAACAATGCTTGCATTACCCAGGTATTACAGCCTGAACTAGACTGTTTATTCCTCATATGTGATGTGTTGGGAATCAAGACTCTTGCAGCCCTTTATTTTTGCAGTTTTCTGACTAGGGCAAACCCTGTAAACCTCTCTTTTTGTGTCTATAAATAGGGACAGTGTCTGTCTATGCTACAGTAACATTGTGGGCATTAGTTGCTTAAAAACATGATACGTCAAGGAAGCCTTATTACTAACAGATGTCTCTGTGACCCTATAGGTTGTCAGCACAAAGCTGCTCAGCATTCAGATGAGGTGTTTTGGGATCCTGTCAAACAAAGTTTCTATGGCTCTGTGTTGTGTGTGGAAGGGAAATCCTGGAAGAAAAAAGGAATCAGGGTAAGAGCAGAACAGCTGAGCAAGGCTCATTGTGAAGTACATGTGAAAAGAAAGTTGTAGCTTGTTGTGCAGCTCATTGGGAGAAAAAGAAGACAATGGGAGGACCCAGATGAGGGAAAGGGAAATGGCATCCCCTGTCCTAGTACAAGAAAAGATTTGAGATTCTTGTTTCTGTGGGCTAAAGTGTCATCAGAACATCTTTGTTACCCACAAATCATGTGTTGCTCCCAGATGATGATAATCTGTTCTGTGAGTGTCTCTCTCTGGTTCACTTAGCTCCCTATCTTCAGCTGGAGTGATTTGTGGGACCTCCAACTGAAATGCAAATTAGCCTTAGATGTGTTTGTTCAATTCACACTTCTTGGAAGGAGTGTCACAATTCTGGAAAACACCAAAATGATGTTCTGTGACGTGCCAGCTCTTGGTACACACGTAGTAGAGCTAATGTGAATCATACCAGTATGCTGAAGCTCTGCCTGAAAGTGTAATGTATGCAAGTGGCACAGCATGTGATATTTTTCCCTGATCTGGTGATCTCATGTAAAAACAAAAGTTATTTTTTCAGAGAAGGCAGAAAAAGGAGTGGGGTGGGGGAAGGGGGCAGGGGGGGGATGGCAGAAGAGGAAGTGCCCTTTATCAGGAAGGGACCAAGAAACTGTAGCAGTTAATGAACATATGCACACCAGCTCCTAAAACTTCAGGGTTTTTTTTTTCCCTTTTAACTTAAAAGCCTAACTCCTGTCTAAATAGAAGTTTATAAAAATAAATTTGACAATTTTTTTGTGTGTGATTAGTAGTTGCAGAGTAAATAGAGATTGCTGACTCATTTCCAATTCTCTTGTGAATGATCAGGTTTTACTTTCTGAATGTTCAAATTGTGAATTTTCCTATTTAACAACAGCTACTTAAAATGTCTATTTTAAAATTCTTTATTTTGAAACAAGGTTGTATTCTACATCCATTGGCCCATTAAATTATAGTGTATCATAAACATGAAATGCTCATTCCCTGTAGCAACCAGGAAGCCACGTCCTTGATTCTAAAGAGGCTGTTTTCTAGAATATGAATAAAGAAAAAAACTTTAACTTTGCAGCCATAACCATTTCCTGTTCTGTTAGAACCTGTTGTAGCCATGAGCAAAGAGCATTGTAGCAGGTATGTCAAAGTACATATAGCACCTCTAAGAGCTGAACTGTTAAGTGGGGAAGAGAGGTAAGAGATGGGAAAAGAATTAAGTGCTATTCCTGTTTTGCTGCTGAGAGAACTTGAGGAGCAGTGAACTTCAGGGGGTTACTTAGGGGCAGTGGCTGATCTGTGAAGGGGATTAACTCTCCAGAAACTTATCTTGACCCCTCAACCTCTATAATATCACAGTGTTATTGTCTGGCAAATAGTTATAAGGAGCAATAATGTCTGTTTGTAACACGAAACAGTCATGTAAGCAGGACTATAGTTTAAGTGATAAATTTAGCAAACCTTAAATAGTAAAAATGTAGGATATTGGGACCTTAGATCCATGCTGTTTTATCTTAAAGTCTTGCTGCTCTATGTAACACATGTTGCTGAGGCCCAGAAAAGCAAATGACTCAAGAGCTTTCTAGCTCAGATCAGGCTTGAAAAGATTTACAGTTTTGATTGTGTAACTAAACCCAGGGTATTTTTATAGAAATAGCTAAGGATGGGATAACCAGTCTAAACAAGTCAGCAGATCTGAGGAAGTGGTGACTGAGGAAGGCACTACTCTGTTGCAGCCAGGGAAAATGGTCTGCTCATAGACCATGTCAGAATGGGGACTGCAACACAGGAATAAAATATCTGTGCTCTGTTCTAAGCAATAATGAAAAGGGTATTGCCTTGTGGCAGTATGACCTGACAGTGAGGCTGAGAATTTGAAGCAGCAGTCTTCAAGAAAAACCCAACCCCCTATCAACAACCTCAAACTCTGGATGTTCATCACCCCAGTTTGGAAAGAGGATGAGAGAAGTCTTTCTTTTTACAGTTCTCCTTTCCAAATGAAAAAGAGAACCATCTGAGAAGCACAGAAAAGAGAAGTTAAACGGCACTTTTATGGTTTGTTGGCAAACACCAGGCTTTTTTTTTTTTTTTTTTCCCTTTTTCCCCCCTTCCCTTTCCACTTCCAAAGTTGTTAATTCTAGTTGAGCCCATTCCAGATGATTTTGGAGAGGGCTTACAGGGAGTTAGCATGATAGCATGGTGCAGCCACAAATGATTTCTGCAGAAGATGGACCTTTGGCATCCCATGTGGATCCTGGATGCTGTATGTCTGCCTTCAGAGGAGTTCTGCCTTTTTGTTGAGACAAGAAGGCAGCAGAAAGGGGTGCACCATGGAGAATGAGAATCTGAGGAACTTGCACAGAGAAAAAAAATGATCTGCCACGTGAGATTAGGCAGCAGCATGTAGAGTTTTCTCTTTGCTGAGCTGATGGTTCTGAGGCTGGGGATAGTGGGTGTTCAGGCAAGGTGAAGGCTTGTTTTTGCAGGGTACAGATTTGTAGGAGAGTGCTGGAACTGGAGTTGTCTGGATATGCCCAAGAAGAGAGGAGGCAATAAGCACTACAGAGGTGATACATGTGAAAATGAGAGAGATTAGGGTTCTAGGAAGACTGTGGAGATGACATAAATAAGTGGATTTTTCTGAGGGATCTTTTTCCCCACCTTGTATGTTACTGCTCTAATTTTATGCTTGTGAAGAAAAGCAAATGAAAGAGACCTTTCTTTCCCTTGTTTGTTACACAGTGCCCATCAGCTTTTCTCTATCACTTGGCAAAACCCTGTGACACACACATTTTGACCACAGCAGCTTGTGTTCTCATTCTGAGAATATGGTCAGACTGTGGTGCTGATTAGAAGGGGGTTATACAGATGGTAACTTCAACTTCCCCAGTTATTTTAGGCCCCAATCACTTCTGAAAGGAGGATGAGCTTAGGGGGAACAATTGATTCATTCACTGAAAGCCATTAGGCTCTCAAGCCATCTTGTGTTATTTTCTTAGTTACAGCATCTTCTCAAGAAAAGCTCCTGTACAATGCAGGCACTGACCCAAGAAGGAAAGCAGTATTTGGAAATACATAGTATGGAGTGCCTTCACGTTTGCAGAAACTTCACCATCTGGTCATGCATTTGCCAAGGTTTTCCAAAAATATTTTAAAGATATTTTTCCTGTAATCAGCAGTTTTGTCTAATTCCGTGTATCAAGTGAGAACAACGTGGTTTTCATTAAGGTGATCACATATGGAAGTTGATTGGAATCCATAGTTAGGGGTACAGGCAAAGAAAAGAAGCTCAGACTTCTAAGCAAATATATTTGGGGGCTGCATAAAGATTGAGTTAAAATGAAAATGTTAACCAAAACAGTGGGCTTAAATTTTCCTCTTTATGTAGTTGGCAAATTGTCTCCTGTGTTCCAGATCCCAAATTTAAAATGCAGCTATGCTTTGTGAAACTGAAGACTTACTACAGATGTTGATTTCTGTATGTGATGGAGCTGTTATGGCAAAAGTCAGATTTATAGCACCAGGACTTTCAGGTTTCATTGCAGATTGAGTCACGTACTGACCTTCAGGTGACTCTGGGTTTTTAAACTCCAACATACAGAGCTGGATCCTGAGCAGTAAGGAATGCTTGCAGCTTCCCTGGGCTCTCCTTGAGTTTGGCCAAGATGGGTGCAGAGGGGCAGGGCTGGGCTGTCCTGTACCACTGGGTGCCCCACCCTTCAGCCTGCCATCAGCAGGCATAGCTCAGCTGCTGCTTTCTCTGGAAATCCTCTTCCTTCCCTTCCCTAACCCTTCCTGCCCTGGCAGGAGGGGCCAAGAGAGTAATCTCAGAGTTTCTCCCCCTCTCTGCCTGTGCTGGGATGGAGACAGGAAAGGGGAAGTGATGCAGGGTGTCAGCTCTGAGGGCTGCTTTCCTGGAAGCATGCTGCTTTCTGTGAAGGTGGGAGTTCCTGTTGTTGCTTTTTCTTCTACCCCCTCCCTGCCCCTGATGCAAGGCTTTTTGTTGGATGTCCTGAAGTTTGCTTTCTTGATGTTGAAATCAGTTTGTGACAAATGTTTCAATACCCTGACTGGGAAAACTGTTATTTGAATCTCTTAAGAGGCTTATAGGAGGTGAGGGAAGAGAGAAGGTAAGATGAGGAGAAAAGACATCTTCATTCAGACTAACTTGCACATTAATGCCATGTGGCAGTTAGAGTACTGAGCACAGCTGCATGGCTGGATGGTCACAGGATCCACATCCTCACTGACCAAATAGTTTGTTGCTTACCTCAGAGGGACAAGTCAGGGGAAATGAAAGGCAGAGACCTTCTGGGTCCCACTGTTATGTGGCACATCAGAGTGTCTGATGCTGTGCCTCGTGCTGGGACATGTGAAAATAGCAAACAGTGGGATAGCTTTGTGTGCAGAGCCTGGTTCTGTGAAAATCCAGGCCTAGAGGGCAAAGAGAGAGAGGCAGCACAGAGAACTCTAATGCAGATGAGTAAATGCTGCAAGTTTGCTAATTTCCACCTTCAGCGTTGACTTTCTTCATACAAAGAGATGTGGTAGGAGGTCTGGGACTGCTGTCAGGCTCAGGAAAAAGCATCCAGCTGCATGGGCAGTATTTACTGTCTCCATTTCCTCCAGAGAAACAGCTGTAGGTAGGAGTGGTTGCAGTGCCCATCATGTTGAACTGTTTTTACATGTAGTGCATGGTGTGCATACCACAGGCTGGGAAGTCCTGACCTAGATGAAGGGAAGGCAGTGAATGAATGCTTTCAGCCTGTTTGAAATTGCAGTGCCATAAGTGAATGCTGCCTCTAAGAGGAGTTATTACCAGTGAGATGCAGCAAGCTGGTGGTGATCTACATACTCTGTTATTAGCAGAACTGATGAATCAGACTCGCTGTTTGCATGCTCTGAACTTGGGTCCAACAATGTAAAAAACATAGAGGAGGGAAAAACAAACAGGGAGGTGACTGATTCAGTTCCATCACTGTGGCTTCACAGAACACATCAGAAAAGGACAGGGAGAGGCACACGTGGCTGGATGTAATGATAGAGCAACTCCTGGAGAAAGTGTGTGAATTTGAAATCTGTAGAGTTATTGAGACTTCAGCTTTGCTTTCCTTAACTGGAATAAGTGGAAACTGGAATAAGGGGTCAGAACCCTGGCTAAAGGCAAGTCCATCTTTTCTGAGGGATGATGAGACTGGGCTGAGACTGCCCAACCATATCAGGGGTGGCCACAGCTGGTTCTGTGGAAGGGCAGGAGAAGTGAGAGGTTCTTCACTCCTGGATAGGTTGCATTTTGCTGCCATCCTGGAAAGCCTCCAAGACATCAGTACTTCATGCTGAATGTGTTTAAAATAGCCTTGGTTATTTCATGAGGCTCTCATGACATGCCTACTCTGTTATTTTTCATAAAATACTGCTATGTTTTGGTAAAAGAAGAGTGGGATTATATTTAAGAGTTCACAACCAACTTGTTTCAGATGTCTCAAGCTTCATCGTCTTAGTTTTAAAAAAACCCACCCACCAAACAACCCCAAAACCACAAAGCCCCCTGAAAACAAAGGTAGTTCTTTTCATTAGGGAATTTTGAAATGTTCAAACTAAGCAGCTGTTTTTTCAGCTGTTGCAGGTATTAAACAACAGCAAGAGAATCCTCTGCTATGACCTGTCACAGGAATTAATCCTGTCTTGATCATGGTGAACAGCTGGGTTCATTGCTTCTCCTGCAATAGTAATCATCAACTTCATGACTTGGTACCTGCACAGTGGCTTGTCAAAATTTTAAGCTAATGGTATTAAAAAAATGAAATAGTGAAATGCAGATGTTTAAGTGTATCCTCGGGATTCATAAATTATGGGAGTCAGAGTGAATTGTTGTTAGGAATGATGTAGGTGTTTGGAACTGACCTACTCTGAAGATGTTTTTCATTCTTAAAAAATGCTAAATGCTTTTTGACCTTTCTGCCCAATGCTATGCAAATGACCACCTAATAACACCACTTCACTTTTGATGCTTTTTTGTGATAATAAATAACATTTACTTTTCAGTGGTGATACTTAAATTATGCAAATCAAAGTCTCACTAATAGCTTTTTTTTTAGACCCCCTAACTCTTCAGTGTAACTTATTCTTTAGTAAACAGCTCAGGGAAGTGCAGCAATGACAAAGGGTGGGCAGATGTGTTTGGATCCTCTGTTTAACTACATATATGCTCTGTAATCACTTAAAAAACCACAAATGCCAACAAGCAAAAAAACCTGGTGGCCTCTATAGATGTTAAAAGATGGAAATAATGATAGGAATTGCTGTGTTTTGTGTTGTTATTGTCAATAGAGGGTCTGTTGCCAATTTACTTCAGTTAACAAATATCAGTGGGACCAGTCCTGAAAAATCTTACTCAGAACATCCTGTAGGCTTCCTTTACTTGGAGACCAACATGTTTACTTCTGGCTTGAATCTGCTCATTGTTTAGACTGAAATCTGCTTTGCATGGTCAACATTGTTGAAAGTAAGCAGCTACCCTTCTAACTCCTGCACTATCAACACAAGAATAATTACAATCACAAATAAAAAGGCAGGAAATAACGTGCTTTGCTTGAAAAAGAACACACAGCTTTCATGTTCACAGATATTTTTTTTAAGGTTAACAGTTACCTTCCCTTGTCTTTCTCCTGCTTTCAAGTCAAGACAGAACCCTACCCCTGAAAGCCACCAAAAGCTCAGCAACAAGCAAACTGCCCCAAAAGCTGAGAAGCAGGCAGCTGGGATCTCTAATTGCTTGGACAAATGAAAATGACTTTTTGCTGTGTAATTTCTAGGGTCTTATTTGATAGGGGGGGACTGTGATTATTGCAGCAGTACAGAAATAAAGGCACAAGGACATACAGGCTGAGTTGCCAGATCAGAGACTCTGTGTGCTGCAGAAATGTTTGAATTGTGTAAGTGGCAATACAAAGGGATTTCTGGATGATGTCTGTGCTCTCCATCAGGAAAGCCATTTCAGCTGGCTAATGGCACAGGATGGAAGTCTGGAAGAAAACAGGAGGAGGAGTGGAGAGAGCAGAGTTGTGAGGAAGGGACTTGTAAAGAGAGTAGTGCTTTGCACCATCCTGTGTACACTGAGAGCAGTGTGATAGCCAAAAAAAAGGTGCATTGCAACAGAAATTAGATGTTCTTCATGCCATGCTGGTCCTTTCCCTTTGCCAACATCTTGACAGTACAAGTTTTTGAGAGAAAACTAGGGTGTAAGAGCATGAGACACCTTAAGGATTCAGTAGGTGAATACTAGTTCTGTAAAGAAAAGCAGAGTCTGTCTCAGAGGACTTGTTGATTATCCAACAGGAATTTGATCTTGTGCTCTGTTGGTTCAGTGATTTGACATGGAGTGTTGGCATTGTTATTTAGGGCGTTTTATGTAAACCAGTATGAGCTGGTTTATCCTGTTTAGAATGTAAGCTTGTCCTCCCATTCCCACAGCTGAATCTAACAATTTCATTACAGAGAATGCTTTCCTTGTCTCTGAACTCTTAAGTTTAATCATGAACAAAACACCCATGACCTCTGCCTTTGACCTGAGCTTGTCACACTTCTCTTAATACAAGACAGGTGATACTGCCTTGCCTTGCTTTGGGTAGTTGTTCCCCATTATCTTTGGAAATGAAATCTTTTTTTCAAAAAAGGAGGGTGGTATCTGAAGAACCTTCACTGCATCTTTGTTTCTCAGGCTGTGATCCTGGGTCATGGAACATCACCCCAGGAAGGATGGAAAGTAAAATGCTCAAACTGTACCATGTGCTCTCCCCTGTGTCAGCAAATCAACAAAGTGGGAGCAAATGAGCAAATAACAGTAGTAGGCATACAGAGTTTTAGCCTCATTTTTTGCTGGGAAATTTAAATAAGCAGCAGGACAATAAGCATGGATACTGTTTAATTTCCTGAAGGGTCTGATGGGCCTTTGATTTATTCATCTCTCAGTTGTTGGGAAGCATTCTTTGGGTTGGAGCATTGCTGTTGCAGGCACTGGTCTGAACCAGAGGAGCTAACATAAAGCCAGGTCCTCTGTCCCACCTGCACTGCAGGTTGCTGTCAGAGCACCTCCCAGTCATGATTTGCATCTGCATGAGGGTTTTTTTCCTGAAAAAAAAAAAAAAAAAAGCTAAACAAAAAGCAAGCTTCCTTCCATCCTGCTACCCTGATAAAGCTTATCAGTCATAGTGACAGCAAAGACATAGCAAGGAGAGCTTATAACTACTGCATCCCTCTGCTCTTATAAGCATAGGTGACACAGCACTGAAAATCAGTGCCTTGCATCTTGTTGCACTTCTGCTGCTTGTGGTACATCTAGTAGTAGTTATAAAAAAAAAATAAAATCCAGCTGTAGCATACGCAAAGCCTGCACTGATATTTCTGTGCACTGAACAATAAATTTTTCAGAGTCCCACTTGTATATGAAACGTATAATTAAATGTTTATACAAGAAAAGAAAAACACTGATTTCTCTAGAAAGCTCTTAAGATGTCTGAGGTAGTGATTACCTTCATTTAAGAATGGATGGCATCTTTCTCTTGACTAAGCAGCATGATTAGCATAAAAAATAAGGGTAAAGCACCCTTCTTAATGTATTGGCTTTTTCAGAGGTTGTGGCTTTTGGTATTTACCCTGATAGCCCTGAACTCCAAGGTGTCAGCATATTTCATAGGTTGCTTTGGATGGATGCCTTCTTTCTTTCTAAGACCAAGCACTGAGGCAAGGGTAATTTCAAGATAATAATGTCTTTAGTTAAATACACCCAAGACTTCATGTTTTTAAGTGTAGCTCTAACCCATTTGTTGCAAATTATGGCTTTCTGTGTTTGCACTGCTGTGACTATTCTGGTTCCTGATGTGGGCTCATTAATAGATTATTTCCTTGTTAGCTGTAGGTAAAGCTTTGACCTAGAGCTGATTAGGGAAAAGAACTTCTGTATCTATTATCTTTTCTCTCTCTTCGTTAGTATAATTGTGCCCTAGACAGAAATCTCAGACAGTCTGCTGTGGAGCCACACAAAATGTCTGGACAGTAGGGATGGGAAATTGCTGTTGAGCAAGGGATGGCAGTGTCAGAGACATTACAGCATTACATGGAAAGCAACCAAACCTGCAGAGTGCTCCCTTCCTACCCACCCAGTTAAATCCAATTAACTGGGAGGAATGCAAAAAGAAGGTTCTGTCATTTCTTCTTTTTTTTTTTTTTTTTTTTTTTTTTTTTTCAGGGCAGAGTATTTCAATTTAGAGATGGCAGTCACAGTGTTGAGGAGCAAAGCATCCCAATGAGACCACTCTGCTGTTGACACAGTACTACAGCTTCTCAGTAATGTGTTCTGCTGCTCTTTGTTGACTTGGCCTGGTTAAGAGTCATGGTCACAGCTGTGTAGGGTGGGTGGGACTGGGAGGAATTCAGCACTGGGGCTGGGGGCTGCGGGCTGCTCCCCACAGGTGTCAGGAAGGTTTTTTTACCCAGGGTGCCCTGGCTGGCTCTGGTGCAGAGGTCAGCTGCCTCTCAGTTAGGTTACAAAAGAGAAGTGAGGGAGAGGAAAGCCCTTTTCAATTCAGATGGTAGCAGCTTTGAGAAGGAGAGATGTTAAGAAGGTGAGTTCAGTTTCTTTCCTTGGGTTTTCATAAAGCTTTAGTGTTTTTTGGATGCAGTGTTCTGTTCCCAAGATCTCAAATCAGCCTAGTTGAAGTTCAGGTTGCTTTGAAAAGAACATGGCTGAGGTGCTGGTATATCTGGAAAGAATTAGGCAGCTTAATTGGCAAGTAATATTGCAACTTAAACCTTGAAGGAGTTTAGGGTATGTTGGAGGGTACTAACAGCTGTCTTTTTCTTGCCTTCTGCTCTTGCCACCATATTTGCCCCTCAGAGTAAGTGTTGCTTTTCCTGTTATTGTCACTGAACTGACAGGATTTAACAGGGCTGTTGTGTTTTACAACCATCTCAAGTATCAACTGGTACTATGGAAGTGTAATTTCTTTCAGAATGTATATGGCAGCTGTACCTAGAAACTTCCAGCAGGGCTTTAAACACAAAGCTCAATAGAAAAGGAAAGGAAATTGTGGTGGTAGAGGCACAAAGTGAAGGTGCAGCAAGTGTCCCTTCATCCTTGGGCTCAGGGCTTGGAGTCCCCACCTTGTGCCTTGCAGTGGAGGTGAGAATGTGTGCTTGCTGGGTGTGAGCAGCTTTCATCTGTCCTTCTGAATTAATCTTCCCAGAGCTGTAGTCTGAGTGCCTGTATCTGAAGGGGAGAGGGAGGCTCTAGTGTTGGAATGGCAATTGCTTGAGCAGCCCCTTGAAGAGAGGGGAAAGCTCAGGTTCTGGGATGCTGTTAGCTTAAGTGTACCTGGCAAATGATAGGTGATAACTGCATTTTTTTTATTATTATTTATTTTTATTTTGTTTTCACTTTAGGACATGCTAAAAAAATATAAATTAATTAAATGAAAAATTATAATCCAGTTGGAAATGCAAAACCACTCTGGGTTGTGCTGCTGTGTCCTGTGGTGTAACTATCCGTGTTCTTTCCATGCTTCACACATGATAAAATAATTTGGGAGAGAGTATGGAGTCTGTAATCCTGTGTCCCTGGCTCTTTGCCTGGAGGTGTTTCATAAGCAAAACCAAAGATGAGCTGAGATGTGGGGTGTGTCGTGGGTTATGGTTTCAATGTGAGGCTGTGACTGAGCCTCTTGTGAGAAAGTAAAAAAGCTTGTGCAGGTTATCAGTGGAAACAGGAATTTTGTGATGCCTAGAGGAGTCCCCTCTTGGGTTGAACTGGTTCCAGTCTGTGATAAATGCTCCTAGAGCTAATGGTTGTCTGATTTGTTTAATACAGCATTGATAGGGCTCCTCTGCTAGTGTCATAATTAACACATTTTGGAAGGAGATACATGTAATTGAGCACAAGAGCTTGTATGTCTAAATTAGGTTAGCATCCTGGGGCCTAAGAAAACAGGTGAAACCTCTTGTCAGGAGGAATGATGCAGTTTCATTCTGGATTATCCAAGAGAAGTTTGAGCTAGTAAATAAAGGAGAAATTGCCTGCATCTGGAAACATTTCAGGCTTTCAGCTACCTTTTTCCTAATTTTAGGAGACTGAGTTCCAGCTAAGAACTGTGCATTGGTTTGTTAACTGGCTGTTACTGACCTTGCTCTCTGTTTACTGATGTCGCTAATGCTGTCAGTGCATTACAGCAAGAAATCACAGCTTATGCTTTCTTCCTGGGGAGCTTCCAAGCATTTACTTTCCAGTGTGAAACCTTTCCCTCAGTTGATCAGAAGCAGAGTGGTTACAAGTGCAGGTACTCAATGAGGAGACAGCTGTCAGTGATGGGGAAGCCCAGGAGGGTTAATTAGCAGTGGTTGAATTAGGTCCACATTTCAATGGGGACCCAGTCCATGTGAGCAAGGATGGTATAAAGCAGGTGGAGGAACTTGGTAATCTTAACTTGTTTAGACAACTTACTGACAGTTTACCCAACAAAAAAAAACCCCAGCACACTGCCTGCACCCAGAATGACTCAGGTCGTTTTACAAGGTGTCTGTTTTGGTTACAGAAGTGTCTGCTTTTTCTTCTTGGGAAAAATACTGAAAAAGAGTGAGACTGACTGACTTCTAATGTGTGTGGAAGTTCTGACATTCACTCCAGGGTTTTTCTTGCCTCCTGTTTTATTGTTACTTTGAAGAGTATTACTGTTTTCTAGACTTTCTGCATAACTTCTTGATTAGTGATTCAGTCATTATTCTATCTTCCAGCCTAAGGGAATTAGTCCATCCCCAGCTCCTTTTTCCTTGTCTCATTTTCAAGGTGCCTTGAGGTCAAATGCAAAACCCCACAGCTTGGGTGTGGCTCCCATGTGAGAGTACTTGAAAGTGATTGGATTGATTTTTGTTATTCACTGACTTTACTTTGAAAGTCTCCAAAGTCAGGGGCTTTAATGTTCATGATTTTGTGCTTCTCTTGAAATGAAAGAGATGAAAGGGTCAAAATGCATAGCAATTAATTTTGACTTCTATATAGCATCTTGGTTTAGATCCCATTCCTTGCCACTCTGTGAAAAAAGCCTATCAACTATCTTACAGGTTACCACTATTATAAAAAGAATGTTGGCTTCTGTAGGTATGGTAAGCAAATTACTGAGTTTTAAGAAGGGAGGTAGAGGGGATTTCAATACAAAAGAGAGGAGGGGAATAAGGAGAGGCTATAGGCATAAGTTCCAATCACCTGGAAACACAGGTGCACCAAGAGCTGCATTTCAGTTGCCAGGAGGGATTTGGAAGCTGCAGAAACTTGTGTAGCCCCAGAATCTCTGCTATTTATACCCCAGGTTTTGCACTGTACTGTAGATTATTTGGTGAGCTATTAAAAATTGTATAAACAAGGCCTGCCTTTGTAAATCTGTAACTGGAGGGGTTGTGAGTATTGGATGGTTAATATGAGACATACAGAAGCTGAAGTACCTCTATATTTCAATAATCAGGTGGCTTTAAGACATTTCAAGCTGTGCATTCTGAAATCCATGGAAGGCTCCAAGACCTTTTAGCAAAGTTGGCCATGTACTTTCCATAACTTCAGGATGGTGCTTAACTCTTTCCCTTAAGCCATAGCAGAAAGATTGAAGGGGAGAGGAGGGAGAAGGTGGTGCTTGCTTTTGCATCTATGGAGTTAAACTAAACAAAGAGAATTTAAGAATCTTCACCTCCAATTTTCTTGCCCCAGTGGACTAGAGAGTGCCTTTGAGTAGGTAATACCATTTTTCCTAGGGCCATTTGCAATCCCCAGCAACTCTTTAGAGATCCCTGCTGGTTAGATGGGATGCAGCCCATGGGGTATAGCTTGCAGAGTTATAAACCAAGTGGTAAGATGCACATTTGGGGCAGTTCACTGAAGAGGGCTTGGAAATGTATGATGGGCTGTCTTGGTTTGGGTTTTGTGCAGCTCTTTCTGAGCAGAGCAGTTGTAATGCTGCAAGCTACTCCTTTGACATTGAACTTGCTGTCCAAGACAACAGGAAGCATCAGTGTTAAATTGCTGGCACTTCTCTAACTGGAAGTTGATTTTCAACCAGTGAGTTTTATTTTTTTTACCCTTGCAGCTAGCCAGTACTCGATGTGGTATGATTAGTATCAGAGAAGAAATAATTCTGTATGGATTTTTATTGGAAAAAAAAACAGTCAGCAGATTCACATCTCGGGGGGTTTTACTTTTAAAATTTTTTTCCAGACATGACAGCATCTTTCCTGTCTCTTGCTGATGCAAATAGAATTGTATGGGTCAGAATGAAATATTGTATTGATCATATTATGAAAAATCAATGAAAAAATTGCCCTGGCTGTCAATTCTGTGCTACCTTCTATGTATGCAGTGACAGGTTTGACTGCTCACCATTGTGGCAGAGAAGAGAACACCTTGGGGTGCCCAATTATAGCAGCAGCAAGAGGAAATTCAGAGGAGTAATTTTGGCTTCCTTCATTGCCTTTATGTTGTCCTCTGAAGGAGTGGCCATTCCACTCCTTTCATATTTCACAGCAGCAAGAGCTCTAATGGCAACTTTGTGCAATTTTGACTCCTCATGTCCATGAGATTGAATCAATGCTTTTCCTTCCACATTTAGTAAAACAATTTTCCACGCACGCTGAGCAGCTATTCTTGTCTGTACCTGCTCTGAGATGGGCTGGATGAACTGGGAGATTTTATAGAAAGCCATCTCTTCCATTCTTTCTCCCTCTCCCCCCCCTCCTTTTTTTAATAAACTGCAGATTGACAATGGAACAGTTCTCCAAGGGAGGTATTTTTAAGGCAAAGATGAGGAAAAGACAAATGTTTTTGTAGGACTTGTATATAAAGCAGGAAAGAAGAAGTTAACAAACATTTTTTAAAAAAAATCCATTTGAGCTATCCTAGTTCAAGGATACCTAATTCAGGTGCTTTTATCATAGTATCTGGACACTTCAATTGTTAATGGTTTCCTTGCTGTAATATTCCCCCTGTGTTTTGGAGCAGTCACTTTTGCAAGGGAACTGTGACTGGGAAACCCAGTTAAGGAGCTTGGGTAGGGAGTTTAGATGCTCAGATCCATAACTACTGTCTGTATATTCCCTCTTCAGTCACTACTTGTCAGAGAGATGAATCACCTCCAGGGTTATCTCTGAACAGCTGGGTTGGGGTTTTGCACTCCCTGGGTCTGCTCAGAATAGGAGTTCCACAGCATAGGTCCCAGGGAATCATGACCTGACCCCAAACCAAAGTGTTCCTCTGCCTGAGTTCTGATCAAAGTGGACTCCCAACAAGAATCACACCTCTGTTTTGTCTGCTTTTAAAGTGTAGCTGGGGAGGAAAGAGCCTACTGGGGAAGATACTTGTCTGTGAAGGGGAAGGCAAGGGTCAAGTGCCACCTCTGTGCACCATCTTTTAACGTGCTTTTTAATATTAACATCACCTCCATGAGCAGAAATGAGTACAGGCAGCAGATCTCTCCATTCCCTTACTACAAAGTCACACTTCCCCTTAGGTGTAGTTCTCTCCCTCTGACCCAGCAGAGACATTACAATGATTTGGGTTGAGTGGCAGGAAAAATCTCCTTCCTTCAGGATGGTCCTGTCTTGCTTTATTGCTCTCATGCTGAAGGTTTGAACCTCTTCTGGTAGTCATTCAAAAGGGTTACCATGCTTCTAGCAGCCATCCAGCTGGGTTTTTGGAAAATGTTTGCATGTGTGGTAGGCAAGAGGTCATGTGTACCATGTAATCTCACTTCTTAACTGTAATTGATTGATCAGAGTTAACTGAACAAACAAGAAATTTGTTTGCTCTTTACCAGGATCTGCTAGGGAATACTTGCCAGCAGCAGGGACCTCCATGGATCAAACAGCATCTGCTCACTGCTCAGCCCAGGCTCCAGGGGCAAGCAGGCAGGCATCAAATCTGCAGCAAATCTCTCTGGTTTGCTTTTATCAGTACAAGTGGAACACATAACCCTCACCACCCCCAAAAGAGGGCAGTGGCTTTCCTAGAGTGATAGTTCATAAATAACACTAGGGAGATACCTGACAGAGAGATCCAGCAGTGACCATCACCAGGCAGCAAACTGCTGGTTTAGGAAGGGACAGAAAACAGCTGCTGACACTCCAGCTGGTCAAATGTCAGCTGCACCTGTCCATACTGGTGCTTACCTGTGTGCTTGGGTAGTTCTACAGTGCACAAAGAGCACATAGGGATACCTGTTGGATTCACAGAAACTTGTCAGGTCCTCTTCAGACTTTTAAGTTTTTTCTTTCCCTGGCACTTAACATGGGGGTCTTGGGAGGGGTCTGTGTAAGTGAGCTGCATGCTTGCCTTTCCCATGGGAGCCATAGTGACCTTGGAGGGGAGGAGGCAGCCCTGCTAGCTCCAAGTAAGAGGCAGAGCTGCAGGAGCTCTGAAGCCTCGTGGTGGCACTTGACCAGGTTTCTGGCAAACCAGAGGGTGGCACATCTGTTTTTCAGTTTGATATAACCTGCAACCTGTGCCTCTGTCTGCACCAGGGTTAGAAATCCTGAGCCACAAATCTTTCCCTGTGTCCTCCTGTGAGAGAGGTTCACCCTTTCTCTTGTCACATGTCTGGGATTTGTCAGGGAACTGTCCCCCTTTTGTCCCCCCTTTTCCTCCTTGTACTGCTTCAGTTTGGCTGGTACCACCCAGCACCTCCTCACAGTGTCATTGCCTTGATAAGGTGAGTTCCCTCTGTGCTACCATCAGTTCAGCTGCTGCTATTTGTTGCCTGGGGATATGGACAGGACGAGCCCAGGGTGTCCTCTGCAAGGTGTGTGTGTGTGTGTTGTGGCTTTGCTCCCTCTTTTCCCTTTTCCAAGCTGAGAAGTTTGTGCAGCTTGCACAGGGTGCTGCAGGAGTCAGGATGAGGGTGGCAATGTCTTGTGTTTGCATCCTGTGCCACTGGAGTGCTGAGGTGCAAAGGAGCAGTCATTTCCATCTTAAAAGCTGGGAGAGTAAACTCCTGCAAACTGCAGCCCTCTGACAAAATCCAGGCTTCCTTGTGGTGTGGAGAGTGTTAACAGCAGGGAGACAGAGAGGGGAGATTTGCCAGGGTTACTGATTAAAAGACCCTATAAATTCCTGAAGAGCAGGCAAGCCTGAGGTTTGAAAACTCTGCCTTGTCTGGTCCTTTCCAGTAGCTTCTCCTCCTGCCTTAGGTAGATTGTGTGGATGCTGCAGAGGTTCAAAACCAGATCCAGCAGGCAGACTGTGGATGTTTTAAACCAGGCCTGAACTGCAGGGCTCTCATGCAAAACAAATGTGTTTGGGGTGGTGGTGGAGGAGGAGGGAGCAGCTAATAGATGTTTTCCCCTTTCTTGACATCTGTCACCTCCCCCCATGCCAACCCTTCCTCTGTTTATGGCCAACCATTTGCTCCCATTAATTAGAGCTGGATTCCTGCCATCTGACCAGCTTTGTGCCTGTGCAAATGTCACCAGAGCCAGAGCCAGGACTACACAGGTGGGGAGAAGAGCTGGTCAGGGGAGATCTGTTGCATCTGTTAGGGGAGGGATAGGGAAAAATGCCACTCTCTCCCAAATTGGGCACATTAGCCACAGCAATAATTGCCATGATGGCTGGGAGCCCCAGGATGCCACTTTTCTCCTCCCTTTTCAGAGCAAACTGCACTTTAAGCCATCCCCTCCAGTTAAATCTCTTTACCAAAGTGGTCTGTATGAAGGCTTACATACAACGAAGATAATGGTGCTGTCATTTTTACAAATAATCACAACAGGAGCAGAAAAAGAAGAAGATGATTACGCCTGAGAATCCAGTGAGCTTCCAGCTGCTAATGCAGTGGAAGCTCAAAAGAAGCTGAACTACAATCCCAAGCTGTTCCTGCCAGGCACTGGGCTGGCTTTTCTGCCATGATTTAGGAGTCTACAGCTGTGTTGTCATGACATTAGAGGGCAATGTGCTTCTGCTGGGATGGTTTTCCTTGTGATGAAGACAAAGTATTTAATGTGCTAGTTGAAGCAAATCCTGAGTGGGAGAAGCAGGTTAACCTTGATTAGTTTGGCTGGATTGTAGAAGAAAAAAAAGCTTCAGACCCTTCTTGTGGCCATTTACTGAGTGCCTCAATTATTAGTTGTGTCAGCACTAGGTAAACATAGTTGAGTGTACCAAACTTCACAGATGCTTGTTTAAAAAAAAAAAAAAAAGTTTCTGTGTCAGTTAAATAGCAGAATATGAATTTACTGCTGAGATGATGATATCTACCAGTTCTGGTGCTGCTGGACTATCTGTAAGCTTCAGTGTGTTTGGGGAGTTTTTGTCAAGATCCCTGCCTGGAAGCTCTGCTGGCATTCAGAAGATGCTGTGCTCTTCTGAAGAGCTGATAGGCAAGAGAATGTGCATGTCTATAAGGTCTGTTTTGCAGCTAGGTGTAAACCACAGCTTCCCATTTAAATCCAAGGTCTTGTCCCCCTGCTTTGAGTTTACTTGAATGAAAAGATTTGAAGTTTTAAAAATACTTCTTAATTTCTATTTGAGATGACTTGTGCAAATGTGCATATGGGGAAACCACCATTCCTCGTGCCTTCATAATCCTTACTGCCTTCTGTAAGATGCTTTACTTTTCCAAAAGAAATCCTTTTAAGTGATTTTTTTTTCGTTTTCCCCACTCTTCCATGCTGGATAATTCTCTGTATCTTTGAGCACAGTCACCTGTTACTCTTTAAATTTTGCCTGGGGATTTTTCACCCTGGCTTGGCTTGTCATCACAGCCTTTTCAGTCATTCCCATAAAAGCCCCTTGCTGCTTTATCCTCTCTGTGAGACATCCACGGGCAGAAGGTGACAGAACAGATGGGGAAAAGAAGAGGAAAGGCAAGGCAGAAGCTGCCTCTGGGAGCTGGATGCTCAGCTGGGCATCTCCAACTCCAGTGATCAGGGCTCAGCAGCCTGTGGCTTGGGTAGTGGTGGTAAGAGGTGCCTTGGTCCCATGCCCCTGAGGCACACAAGCAGGCTGCCCTTGCCATGGGGAGAGCTCCTGTTTGTGGGAAGAGTCTGCTTGGACAGGTATGGTTTGACTTCCCAGTGGCCTTGGCTGGAAGCTCGTGGTGGCATTGTGAGCACCCCCTCTGAGGTGAGATCTGTTGAAGTGCACTTTGTTTTAATGGGAGGATTTTCCACTGGTGAAGGCTGAGGGACCTTTGTTTAAAGCAAGTGCATCTGTTGGTTCCAGCTGTCTGATGCATGGAAGTGCACCTGTGCACAGAAAAGAGCAACACTTGGCTGTGGCAGGGTGCCAGCCTGCTTCCAGACATTCCTATCAGGGAATATGCTGAGAGCCAGGGGTGAACATGATGGATTTTTTGAATTTCAAGTCGTGATGCTTAGCTGTAAATGAATGTACGGAGTGGGGCAGCTTTCCCCAGGGGTGTGACATTGATGGATAGGGCAGCCAGGGCTGACAACAAACTTGGGGGCTTCAGAAAGCTTGAAAAGCTTTTAAGGACCGATTTTGCACGGAAACTTTTTGCAACCATGGAGAGGGCAATTTCTCTCTTCCCATGGAAGAGAAGATTTCAGGGTTCAGCCCTCATTTCCCTCGGAAGTTAAAAGAAGGGAGCATGAAAAGAAGCTTCTCTCTGGTGCCTGCAGGAGTGAATGTCCTGGTATTGATTCAGACACACTTTCTTACTGCTTCTGCTTTTCTGTAGATTGCATGTGATTTAGATTATACACAGGGTTTTAGGCTTTTAGAACTTTTCCTTAATCATAGAACCTTTTAGGCTGGATAAGATCTTCAAGTTTTATAGAGTCCAACCATAAACTTAACACTGCCAACTCCATCACTAAACCACATCTGTAAGATGTGATCCACACATCTTTTAAATACCTGCCAGGGATGCTGACTCAAGCACTTCCCTGGGGCTGCTTGGTCCAGCACTTCAGAACTGTTTCAGTGAAGAAATATTTCTTAATATCCAATCTAAACCATCCCTGGCACAATGTTAATACCTGTTGGAGCACCCCACCATTTCAGTAGTAATTTGAAATAATTGAAAAAGGTGTAAACAGGAAAATAACCCAAACAAACCAATGAACCCCTTTATCCTGCCTCTTGTCAGGTGTGTGTTTGTGGCTGTGAAGAAATTCCAACAGTGAATATGCCACATCTGTGTCCACAAACATCAGTAGGAAACCAGCAATAATGCCCTACACCTTCTTTCTGCCCATAAAACTGCCTCCCTCTATCACTGGAAACTCAGGTTTTGTGGAGCCTGCAAGCAAAATAGGTAGCTTAGCCTCACAAACTATTAGAGGCAAGAGTCTAAGCTGAAATAGGAATAAAGGTGATGTCTGGATCTCCTGCAGGCCCTAGGGATGGGTTTTGTTTGGTGTGATGCTTGAATTGGGACAGACAGAGGTTGGCTAAACGCATGTGGGTCTGCTGCACTGGGAGGTTTGGGTGCTCCTGGTGTCATCAGTGCTGCCTCTGTTCTTCCCAGGAGTTTTAGACTTCAGCAGTTCCCCCAGCTCTGTAACCATCCTCTGATTCCCTGGGGGCTCTTGAACTGTGGCTGGTATTGGGACCCAAGTTAAAATGTTGTTAAAATGTTAATCTGTTATTTAAAAGGAGAGGGAAAGACAAGTTTCTGCAAGACAGACTTAGAGTGCATTAAATAAATATAAATTTTATTAAAAACACCCACATCTCAGCGTTATCAGGAATGATATAATAATAAACAGCTTTCAAATAACCTGCATTACATTACAATACTTACAGTATTTATAACCATCCTCAGATTCATTTTATAGACATACCAAACATTTCATGAAAAAAATGAATGAAACCAAAGTAAAAAAAAAAAAAAAAGTAGAACATAAGCATAGAAAATGCACACAGAAGTTCATTACCTTAGTGTCAAACTGCTAAAGTTTCCTACACAAGTTAACCACTAGCTTTAGAAGTGAACTTTAGACCACTGTGCGTCAATCAAGATGAAAAATTCATTCAAGTAAAGTTGACACCACTCCAAAACATCTTCAAGTATGGCTATAGTCAACCTGATAATCCTATACGAGCAACTTTATGTCTGCTTTGTCATTCTGTCCAACTGAGGCAGGGTTCTGTACACCAAAAATTACAGTTCAGGTATTTACAATACAAAACTGATTCACTAACTAAGCATCCTGCTCCTGCTGCCAGCAGTTTGGCAAATGACAGTGCATGGCATATTAACCAAACATCTACTATGGATTACATGGACAACAATATAGGACTAAAAATAGTTAAAAAAAAATCACTGAAAGATGAAGATTTATCATGATTTAATAAATCTGACATATAACCACCATTCATTTTTTTTTTTAAAGGCGAAACTTTTGTTTCAAGCAGTGGGTAAAGTCACAGACTGAGAATTAAAAAAACCCCAGAATTGCCATAATAAATATTTGACCATTAAACCCAAAGGCCTCCTTTGATTTGCTTGAGTTAGGTTGTGATTCTGTTAAGATAAAATTTATTTCGACCAAACAATCTTACAGTATATTGCACAAGATATTTCTGGGAGATGGAGGTTTGCATGTTTAGGGAAGCCCTTGTACAGACTGTACCTTTTTATATTTTATTTTACTCATTACAGTATCCAAGAAGCCTTGTTTAGAGAGTGACTTGAACAACTCTAGCAAACAGTCACTTGCCAAACCCCTGCCTTACATTTTTCCCTTTAATCAGCTCAGTGCATTCTACTTTCTTTTTGTTTATTCATTTGAAACAGGCAAAACATTCTAAATCTCTTGAACACTTTCATTACAATAAAAAGAGCTAAGAAATTTACAAAATTAGTTTTAGTTACTTCAGTACATGTACAGAAAAAATTAGAGAAGGGATTCAAAAGAAAAGCATTAAATCCCTGAAAAACAAAACAAAAAACCCAAGAATATATTTAACCTACAACAGCTTTACATACACACAGGTGACACGTTGGCATAGGAGAACATGAGCTGAAATATCCCTGAATTTTTAGAACCAAAAAAAAAAAAAAAAGTTCAAGTTATACTTGCTAAAATGTCAAGTATTGAGAGTATTTTTTGTTTTTTTGTTTTTTTGTGTGTTTTTTTGTTTGTTTTGTTAATTTTTTTCAAAGGCTATTGGGGGTAGAAGATGGTATACAATATATAAACTTTTACACTCAGTTCAGTATCCTATTGCCAAACTAGTGTTGAGGTATATGACAAGTAGGAACATCACTCAAACCTTTTAATGTATTTTTAGCTCACATTATGATATATTTGTAGCAGGCTGAGTAGCACCATGATGTGAATTCAGCTCAAAACCCAAATATATAGATTTAATATTTTTACAGTACTAAAATACTAAAGCATTGCGTTAAAAAAAGTTTTGTTTACAATTTAATTTACTATACAACTCTCCTGCTTTTTTTTTTAATAGAAATTAATGATTTAAAACCACCACAGCAAGCCAGCTGCCTATTTTTTTATTTTTTTTTTTCTATTTAATCAACGGAATCACACAGAACTTAACCCTGTTTCATTCATCTTGTGTAGGCATCAGTCTGCTCAACCTTCCTGGAAAAGAGGACACTTGCACCAAGAAATGACTTTTACATCACAATGTACATAATTATCAACACAAAAGCAGTCTGCCATTCAGTAATTGAAGAGCATACAGATCTTTAAAAACAGCAGAAGCCCAAGCTAACTAGTTGTAGTCTGTTGCATGCTGCTAATTATTACCTGTGGCTAATATAAAATCCTTTCCTTAAAACTGTACATATTTGAGCAATGAACTTGTCATAATAATTGTAGAAAACAGTTTACAGTATAGCTGTGTGAGATGAGCACCAGAAAAAATGTTTTGTATACTGAAGTATTCCCTTATATCCAGTAAGCCCCATTTTTACCATAACTGACTGTATTAAAAATGGATATGTAGCCCACTAGCAGATGCACAGCTAAAACAAAAGTATTTAAAAGCTTTTTTTTAGTTTAAAAAAATTATCTTTGCATTTTAAAATGAAAGTAAACTCTTTTTTTTTTTTTTTTTTAATGTCTTAGTACCTTAGCATTGTTCAAGTTGCCAAGCTTAGGTAGACAAAGTGCTTTTGAAACACTATTTAAAAAAAAATATCTCTCTCTCTATTTTATTGTCCTTTCCTAGGACTTGACTGGATGAGCAAAATCCAGAGGTCTTTGTAATTCCCCTATGTTAAAAAGAAAGCTTATTTTAACACCAGGTAAATTCAGTACATACATGAATGAAAAGGTTCTCCCTGTTGTTGAAGAACATCCGACTACATCATTGACATTTTGTTATAAAGGCATTAACTGTTCAACTGTTAAAATAAAGACACCATTCTCTTAGATAGCACCATGGTTTTAGAATATCCAAATAAATTCAGTGTTTTGCTGTCTATCCATTATGCTATATACTTACCTACTTTATTAAATAAAATCAAAAGTCTAATAAGATAACAGTAAAAACTGCATGTTAAAAAGCCATAATTCCAGTCTTTCAGTACATCATAGATTCAGCACCAGATGTTATTTTAAGATTCCTGCAGTTGTAATACTGCAGTATTATTTTTGTTTGTTTTTTTTTTTTTGCTCCTGTTCCATGACTATGCAAACTTGATGACACTGAAGAGTGGCCACAGATGTGCAAAACTGTAAGAAAAAAAAAATTATAATCCATTTGCAGATTGTTTCAGTAAATGGAGTCAGTGTTTTCAAATGTAAATGGCGAAACACTTTCTGGTTTTTGCATAGGATGCTTTGGTCTTGTTTCCTACATGCCATCTGTGACCACTTCAAAATCAGTGGAAAAATAAGTGCTCTGGTGAGATTACCTCTGTTTGCTGGTGTGCTGAGGCTTTTTTTCCACTGTGTAAAAAGTTGTGTTCTTCCCCACCCCTGCCTTCCCCCGAACCTAAGGATGAACTATCCTACCCACAAGGTGTTCTGTTGCTTTTTAAAAATGAGGTAACCAACAAAGGTGTGGAGTTAGATATATCTGTTGTAAGGCCCTGTAACCCGTGTGAAGGCATATGGAGATGTAGTTACTGTGGAGTCTGTGGTGACTGACAGTGTCCTTTGTGCAAGGGTCTTGATGAAGCGCAGGTAGGTTGGCTCTGAGGGCTCCTGGGGCTCCAGAGGCTCCCGCTTTGCCTTTTTGCCATAAGATTTCTGAGGCACGTAGTCTGGGCCATACTTCTCACATTCCTCTTCTTTCTCTCTTGCCTTCTCAGCCATCTTTGCTTCCCACAGAGCCAGCCCGTGTTTTGGCTCATTCATACTCTTGTGCTGGTAAAAGACAAGGGATATTCTGGTGGGATGGTTCCTGTTGGGATTTTTTAAGGGGGTCGTCGCATGGAGCTCCCGTTTTGCACACTCTATGAGGATTGACCCATGAGATGGAGCAACTGCCACTCCTCCAATTTCTGGATCCAGAAAGTTCTGCTCACTATCTGACCAGACATCATCAGGATCCTCTGCTTTGTCTGGGTTCAGCACATCACTTTTATCTAAACCACCCTGGGGAGCAGTCCTATCATGGTTTTGACCCGGAAGCATGTTAGTCAGACCATTAACTGCATGTGAAATCATTTCACTGTCCTTATTTTGGAGGTGCAGTGAATTAGGAGGACCACTAAACATACTTGCAGCAGAATGGTAGTTGTGTGCTAAATGTGGATGGGGTTGCATGTGATGATGTTCACTGGTTTTACTCACGGAGGCATAATCCATGCTCAGATTACTCAGATTAGATTTTAACCTTGAGGCAACCTCCATAAAATGGCCATCAGCCTCATGGGTGGCATAAGAGGAGAAAGACCCTACATGGTGGACATTTGGTCTAATGGTGCAATTACTGAAGGCGTCTACCTGCGTATTTTGGTTTCCATAATTCAAGTATTTGTGACCAAAACTCTGATTATTCCCAAACCTATGCTGGTATAATGTTTGAATGGGTGGTAGACTTAGTTTAGACATATGGTTTTGGCTCTGGCAACTATACAAATCCACGTGTTGATGCTGGGGAGGGTAGGAGCCCAAGTAAGAGGGGCAGTTGTCCATAGCTATGTTTCCATTGCATTGGTAGGGTGGATATTGGTTATTTTGACTTAATGATCCTGAATAAGGGTTCATGGGATTGGAAGAATTCAAATAAGACCCCGCAGGCTGTGATGAGGTTGTATAGAGATTCATGGGACTGGACCCTCCATAGGGATCTGAAGTGTATGAAGAGTTTGGATAAGAACTGGCTGGATTAGGCAACCTTACATAGAGATTTGCAGAACCTGAACCCGAGTACGAGTTAATAGGATGGGACTGAGGGTTGTTAGGGGGAGCACGCTGTGGATGCTGCTGTTGCTGTTGTGTGGCTGGTCCTGAAAGACGTAAAAGATCTGTAGATGTGAAAAGAAAAAAAACAAACACAGTAAAACGAACCAGATTAAAAAAAAAAACAAACTCCCAACAAACTACATACTTTATAGACTTCTCATGATACATATCTATAAAATTTCTAAGAAAAATCTATCATATGATACCTTAACAGAGGTTTCCTTTCTTATATCTCAAATACCATCCTTTAAGAAACTGAATAAATACTAAGGCTACTCATCCTCTCTGGCATATATCCAGTAAGATCAGATGCTAGTGGCAATGGGGAAAAAGAGGACAGTGCAATCTGTTCAGAGTCACATGCACAGAATCCAAAGAGTTGAGTCATCATTTAAGTAGCCCATGAAATGGAGCATCAAAGTGCTCCCAAACAGCCATGTACGAGGTGACCTTCTTTTCCCCAAGAATAAATAATTCTTCTCAGCTATATTTGTAGAACTGTCTCAAACTAAAAAAAAAAAAAAAAAGTCCCTAGCTTTATCTAAAAAAACAACAGTAGCATTCACTGAGAATGGTTCAGTAAGAAATGAGATTATCTGAAGAGGTAAGAGCAAAAAATCATTCCTTAAAGTGAAATGGCATTGTTCAGTGGCTACAACCCTGGTCAGGGCCAGGGGACAGCTGGCTTCTGTTCATGGGTATTTCAGATGACAACTCATAGGGATTGTTAAGCAGGTTTTGAAACTTCTACTGCACTATGGAAAAATCTGTTCTGCTTTTGGTCTTGAAGCAGAGAGTGTAAGTAGTGGTAAAGAGAGGTTAGGCTTGAATCCCCTCAGAGTAGGATGTTCTTTTAGCAGTGGCAGTGAGTGATGTGTAGGTCATTCTTTCTTTGGCAGCAGCATCACACACTTCTTTCCAGAAATTGCAAAAGCACCACATTTCTACAGGTGTTAACCATCCAGCAGTACCGAGTGTCTCATACAATTCTTTTTTTTTTTTTTTTAATGTCTCAGGAGTTGACCACAGTTTGAGTGCCATTCTGGTATTTATAAGTATACAACATCAATATTCACTTTCAAGAATTCTCTTTCCTTTTTACTTTAAAATGTTTTGGGGCTTAAAGAGAGACTAATGGGAGAACAATGGTTTTCTTGAGGCTCATAATAAATAGCCTGTCGATAAAGCCTCCCATCAGATGCTGTGTTTACCTGCTAGCTGCTTTGCATGACCTGCTGCCTCAGAGTTGCCTTGCTTGTTGCGTGCTGCAGCAGACTTCTCTCTCTCAGCTTTGCCAGACCCATTCTCCAAGGAGGAAAGCTTTTCTGCAGCTGCTTTCTTTGCTTCCAGCTTCCTTTGCCGACACGTCTTCACGGGCTCTGCCAGCATCCTCACTTTGCGGCGGAAGGAGGTAAGGACCTGGATGCTGCCATTCCTCTTCTTCTCCTCCTGGCCTTCTGTGCTTCCAAACTCATCCACGTCAGAGACTTTGTACAACGGGAGCACGTGGAGCTGCTCATCTTCTGGTGTCTGACCAATTTCACGATTGTCTTCTCTAGTTAGTGTGCAGACCTGTCAGAAAGGGATGTTAGGGTAACTCTCAAACCAGTCTGAGAAGAAGAGATGTGAGATACCAGTCTATGCATTTTCCTTTGCCCTGTAGGCCACTCTTGGTGTTGGCATCTGGGTTTACAAGCTATTTGTAAACTCCTACATTTCTGCACAACTTATGCATATCACAACAAGCCTGCAGTTTAATTTCTTCCCTTGCTCTTAATAGAAACACAGGCTGTGTGTATATATATCTCTATTTCTTGTACTGGTGCTGAAATTAACAGTAAACTGGAGACTACCATAATGTGAAATAAACTGTGGGACCCATTCTGCCATGGCCAGAGAGCTACAGCAGTGGAACCTGGAACTTTGTACTCAACAGAAGTTTTTTTTCCCTGTAAAACATAGCCAGCTGTCTATTAGAAACAGTGTAAAGTATAATACGCTGCCTTGGCATTTCACACCTCCTCACAATGGCAACTTGCAGGACTTTGCAAAGGAACAGGTCACTGTAATGTTAGTAATGAGATTTAAGGGAATGATTTTGTGTCATGCAGCATGCTCATTGTGTTAGCTCCAGCTAAAACAGGTATTGGAAGGATCTCAGTGGAAAAAGATGCTGATACAAACATATTCTGTAGGAAAATCATTCCATCAGCCAGTTTTAGGAAGAAAGATCTGCTAGAAATATATATTGTATTGGTGGTGGTTTACTTGTCAGATCCTGGACTGGAAAGCTGTAGTTGGTAGGAAAAAAAGTATATAGTCTCTTTGGTCATAATAACAGCTGTACTGAGAATCTAGGTAGCTGTTTCAAATTACAACTATGATGTTTATTCAGATCTGAAGACTGCTTTTTCATATATTTACCCTAACTGTTTTGTCACAGAGAGAGTAAGCAGAGATCAGAAATGTTGCAGTACACATTGAAAACCAGTTTGCTTTTCTGGCATCTTCTACAGAAGCTTTTCATGTCTGTGTTTAGAGATGAGAAATGAAGAGAGTAAAGGGTGCTTGTACAAAACAAAGGGTGGCAAGGCTGGCAGGCTTTCTGTTCATCCTAAAGCATGAAATGAAATGCACAACTTCCAAAGCTCTCCTGGAAAGAAGTTCTTTGTTTCCATTTTTATTTTACTAGAAAATACAATCCAAAGTTGTTAGGAAAAAAGTGCTTCAGGAGAACAAACAAACAGTTTGCTGCCAGGAACACTGAATTTCAGCTCTGGGACTTTCTTGCCATTGTCTCCACGGTTTCTCTTTTACCAGTTCTGTATGAAAGCTTTCTTTAATATATCATAAGTGTCATTGATTTGAATGAAAGGTTGTGTAGGGGGTAATAAGTTAGCTCAGTCACTGCTTGAGGTTTCTTAGCAATCTGTGTTACGCACATACAGATTCGAGCAGAGGGGATCTAATGAATTAAAGAGATGAAATTAGTGCTGGAGTACAGAAGCTGGATGCATCGTGGACTTACCAGAGTGCTCCCATTCTGCATATTGTGCAAGTCTCTGTGAGCATGAGCACAAAAATCCAGGCAGGCAGTGACTCCTGAGAATGGGCGCCCTTCTTTTAAACCCAGGCGGCACTCGGGTGCTCTGTGCTCGTACTCGATCTGCAAAGAGGTGACAGAGATCACTGACACTCAGCTGGGTGCTCCAGCAGGTGGAATCAGCACTGAGTCCTCTGCTCTGACTACATGCAAGCCTCCTAACATCTTAGAGTGTCAACGTACAGATCTTGAAGGCAACTAAAATCAAGCAATTTAATGTTAGTTCTGTATCCACGCTTCGTTCCTTGCTGCTTTGTTCCCTCTTTTGTCTCTGTGGTGTGACTGTGAAATTGGCTGAGAACACTTCTCCTTGTGTATCACCTGTGATTCCCTGCCAGTGGTTGGGAAATATAATAAGCTATTAAGGGAAAACGGCTTCAGAAAGCTGACTTCAGAATGATTTCATGAAAAATAATAATTTGCTTTTTGATTCGTAATATTTTTGGCAAGCTAAACTTGTATTTCATCAGCTTAAGCACAATTCCAGCTCCTGACCAAAATCAGAGAATTCAGTCAAGACAGCACTTTCTGCCCATGCACTCATTATTAGGGAGCTTTACAAAGAGCTGGTAATGCAACAATAAACCTTACACAAAAAGAAAGGATTTTGTAATAGAAAATCAAGACCTAGGCAAATGATGGTTTCATATTTTAGTTAGAAAATTAAAAAGGAAACCACATTTGTAAAATGCTTTGCTGAAATTCCTGAAGTGAATGCAAAAAGATCTACATGTAATGAAATTTAATAGATCCCATTTCAGGGTAAGGTAAAATGAGAAGTTTTGCCAGGTCTTCATCTAAAAAGGTGTTTAGTTTGCTCACAGATGTTTATTTTTAAAATCTGGAATATTAATGTCCTTGGAATCTGAAAATAAAAGCAGAACAAACCTTGAAACTTGTAAGCTTCTTTGGAATTAAGTAAGAGTGGTCTGAAATGTAAAGCCAAGCTATAATTACCTGATAAAAGCATACTAATGCAACTGTTCTCTGAGATACTCTGTTGGGTCCAGTTGGAAAAACAGATTTTTTCACTTCTAGACTTTAATCCAGTTGCAATCCAGATTTGGATTAGAATATATCTGGGAATTTGGAATTTCTTTTCAAGATTCAACCAGGAATTGGTTTCAGGGCTTTTTGGTTTTAAAACCTTTTCTAATACCAATTAGGCCTTGATTATCTCTGTGTAATGCCACTGACCATAGCTTGGTCAGGGTTTCCCCACAAATACCTGATTACACAAAGTAACAACTACAGCTTGTGCAAGCATGTATTTTCAACAAATGCTGGGCAGTACCATGGCTTACATGGGGAAAAGTTCTTCTGTGAATTTCTGGGGGAAAAGAAAGCAGCCCAAGCAAAGAACCATTTTATTGTTCACCACCCCCTCATTTTTTCCTTCTTCCTCTTTCTTCTCTTGCAGAATGTCTCAGATATTTGGACAGATAACCACAGCTAGTGGGCACACAGCCACAGTTTCCTCCATAATGAGTCTCCAAACATTATCTGATCAGGTAAGTGAAATTGGTAAAGTCTGTACAGAATCTGCTTATCCTGGCTGGTTGCTACTGAATGTGCAGGAAGGAGTGAGTTTTACATAAAATGGACAGTGTTGTGTTGGTTTACTGTTTCTGTTACAGCTGAAAACCTGTCTTGTGCTGTTTGCTATAGCATAATGCTGTCAACAGGAAAGAAAGATGTTGTAGTTTGCAGTGATGCTGATATTTTGGAGACTGTAAGATCTGTGAACGTTTGTAATGGCAGTGAAACAGCACTGAAAATGAAGGCCAGCAGTTAGGAATTTGCAAGGAGTATGTTGTCAAATTTGGATGCAAATATTTGAAAGACATTTGGTAAAGGAGTGCAGGTGACTTAGTGCTTTTGAAAGCATTTGAAGTGGCATTGTTGATTTCCATTTGTCTTTACCCTGATGTGGAAGGAAAGCTGGTACAAAACATACAACATACAAAACATGCATCATGATTTGGTGCAGGGTTGAAGCATTGGGAATTGTGGTAAAAATCAGGTTATTTGCATAAGTGCTCCAATGCCTTTTTTGCCCAGCTTACCTGGTTGTTATATGCATCAGGTGCAAGCTTCTTGTAGGTAGGGGCCATCAGGGTTGACAGGTTCTGCAAATTGGATTCTAGTTTTTCTTCCTGTGAGGAGATGAAAGAGAGCTCAATGAGATTTCCATGCTGTATATGTGGGATCTATGAAGTTAGGGTCTTCCACAATTATGTTTACACTGATAGTTATGTAAAGGTCTAGACTACTATCATTCTTCTTTAGATAGTAACTATTGTGAAGCTCTTTTTATTGCTTCACACCCTTTTAAAGTAATGAACTAGTAATGTGGTGTGATCCTTGCAAGAGGGCATCACATACTATAACCTTAATTTGGTTTATATTAAGAAGAATTAAATTCTTCAACATGGAGATGTTTTATATCCAAGGGTGATATGACCCTCATTATCTTCCCTATTGGAGTTTAGGAGAAATAATAGTCTTCAGAAAAACAGTATCAGAATGGACCATCAAGTAAATCTGGTGAATTTAAGGGTTTTGCACATCGTAATGACAGCACTTCAGCACTGAAATAGCTTTGCATGCAGGAATTTAAAATTATTTAAGTACTACAGACTTCAAGAAGTTCTCAATTCTTAAGCAATGAAGAATTGTGGACATGTCTAGTAGTTGGAGATCTGGAGGTAGGAATGACCACACTTTATTTTGTATAGGGAGAGGCACATACTCTCAAAATAAAGGGCTTTTTAAGAATGAAGTACTCTAGTAACATACTTCAGAGCTGTTCCCTGTGCTGTCAGGATAAGAATCCTAAATTCAAAACCTTCCTTATGTGGGGCCCTTATTTTTAATTCCAAGTGGCACTGTTTTATCCTTGTGGCACAAGCATTATACTTGTTTTTAGAAGTTTGTATGTTTGGAACGTGTGAAAAGCTGTATAAAACTTATGAGTTTCAGACAAATGTGTTTGGTGCATTAAAATCTGTCTCTCCTACCATGGGACTATATCCTAAGTTTGGGACTCCAAAATGTCACTATCGAATTGTCAAAAATACCTTGCTGTGACCTCGTGGCTGCTGCCAGTACTTGGAGCTTTTGTATGGCCTGTAGGTTACCATTTTAAGTGTTACTTCTATTTGGTGATGATGAAGATCCTATTTGTGTTGCCTGTAAACTGTGTCTGCCAGCTCTGGCTTCTGTGGGAAGTAAATCCAGGAATATAAGCTGGAAAAGTGGCCTGGTGGGCTGTGGCCAGTTACCCAGCTTAGAAAATGTAGGGAGTTTAGGACTGCAAGCTATGATAAAGAGGGCTTTGTGTCACAGCATGACTGAAGGAGAGCTATTCTCTAACTCCTGGGGATGTAGAAGGACAGGGAGGAGGAAAACCTGTATGTTAATGATGATGATACTCTAAATAATATGCTATTTGCAGCACAGGCCATAGGATGCAGAAGTAGCTGGCTCTATGATCTTGTGAAAGGAATTCCAGGATTTGTGTAAGACACCAGAACACAATGAAAGCTGTAAACCTGGGTGTCTGTACACAAGCAAGGGACTGAATTTTTACATGCTTGCCAAAAGCCAGGCTGGCCCATTGGAGCCTCCCAGACCCATGGCTAGCTGGAGCTGTCCTGGAGTCCTTTGCAGTCTTAACTTCAAAGGTATCTTGTGCCCAGGCTAAGGTCAGTGGGTTTTTTATTACTCTTACTGGTTTGAAATAGTTGGCAGTTTGCTGTAGCACAGAGCCTGGTCTGGAAACATTCAGTGGGGACCGTATGCACAATGAGTCTTTCTGTCCTCTTCTTCCCATTGTGAGCTGAGTTTCAATATGTTTGTCTCCACACAGTCTGCTCTGGTTCCCAGTTCTGTGCCTTCAGTGGGTAAACCTTCTGCTCTGCCCCTGGGGAATGCCCAATTGCAGGCCTAATACAGCCACAATGATTCAGGCCATGCCCTCTCCACTAATTGTGAAAGCCTACAAACATGGTTTCAAGTCTTGAGTTTTTCCCAGCTGTCAGAATTTGGACAATCCAAATTCTAGTCAATCCAGCTGGCTCAGTGGCTGGAATCAATCAGTTCTGACTGGCAGTTATTTAATTACTCCAAATGCATGCCATGCAGGCAGGGCTGCTCCCTGCTCTCTAGCACTGCATCTCCATTTCCAGAGTGACAGAAAACATTCCCTTGCAGATGAGACTCATTTCAGAAATGGACACCAACCTCTTTCGGGTCATCCCCCATCAGCTTAAACTTTCTTGGAATCTTGCTTCTGGCAAACTTACAACCATTGTAGTACATGCTCCAGGAGCAACCAAAGGAAAATGAAGCACCACAAGTTTCAGGGTCCAGCCCTTGACATGCACAAGTCCGTCTAAAAAAATAAGAGAATGTGGCTGTTAGCAGCAGGTGGGTCACCCCAGGGCACTCCTGCACTGGACTCTGGCATTCTGGGGAGTCACTCACTGGTTTTGGATCATCTTCCATCAATAAATAATGAAGACATGAAAAAGGGAGGCATAAGCATTATAATAGCAGAATATATCAGAGTGAATAATTTCACGGCTGCAAAGCAAGGACTGTGGGGTTTCTATGCTTCTGTGAGAAACCTCTCCTTGATGGAAAGAGTTTGAGTGATGCTCTGTTTAGGCAGTGATATTCTTGGTACCCAAAAGGGACATTTGCTGATGGCACTGCAAGAATGTGGGAATCTTCTGGTGGGGGCTATGCAGGGATTCCTGAAATATGACTCTACCCATGAAGCCAAAGTAAAGAGACAGTGATTGCTACATTAATTTTGGTCTAAATGTTCTTTGCTATTGAAGACATGGGGAAATGATACAGTGCAATTTCTTTACATTCAGGCTAGTTTCTTTAGGCTTACAGTATGATTTAGTGCATCTAGTTTTGGTTGGGTTTTTTTTCAAGGTTGAGTTACCTGCTGTCTGGTCCCTACCCAGATCTCTTCCTTTAGCTATGCTAAGATGCTTCACAACTCTGGGAAGATCTCTTTTTACCGGATTTACAAGAGCATTTACTTTCTTTTCTCACAAGGTATGTGGGTTTTAGAACAGCCTGTAATAGTTGGAAAGGTTGGAAAGGTTATTTCAGGGTTATAGCCCTGAGCAGAGGTGCCAGCTCAGAGCTGCAAGCTTGGCAAGCATCTACTTCCCACTTACTCTTCGTTGAGGGCGCAGCGCCGGTTGGTGAGCGTGCCGTACTTCCTCAGGGTGTCGGTGAGCTCGGAGTAGAGCCTGTCTGCCAGGCTTGTTGGGATTCCCTCCCAGACCAGGATGAGAATCACAATCACAGCTGTCTCACACGTGTGACCCGCTCGCTCCCGCACCAAGCAGAGAAGCTTTTCCTCCTGACTGCTTCTGCGGACTACCTGCATGCACAGCAACACACACCCCCAGAGCCCCAACACAAACAATCCGTTTCTTAATGTGAAGAGCAAGAGAACAGGAAACCTCAGCATTAGTGTGTGTGTGTGTAGGTTACTGCCACTTCTGTCTTCCTCTGTTTCTGTCCATTTTTCTCATTTAGTGAGTTATGCTGAAGCTGCTCTCGCTGTTTCATGGTACCAGCTCTGAGAGGCTAAGCTTGACTGATGGCATGGAAAGCCACAGCGGTGGAAACCAGCTTTGTAAAAGTGCCCCCCAACCTCTGACACAGCAGAAATAACCTCCTGAATCTGTGTTATGGCAGAGGTGGCCCAGTTTGGTTAGTGGGCAAAAGGAGGTGAGCAGTGAGATGCCTCCCCACATGGAGCTGGATGGGTGGTGTACACCTGCACACAGGGCAGGAAGAGCCATGCAGGGAAGGGAGGGCAGCTATGGAGGGAAGAATAACTGGTGTGGGAGCTTTCTCCCCTTCCCTCCCAAACTTAAGCAGCTAAACTTGTAATCAGCCCCTCAGTTCTCTGGCCTGCCCTTAGTACATACAAACATTACAGTCATGAGAAGGAAGCAGCAGAAGCTGTTCAAATAAACCATGGTCCTTGCTTCTTAGTGCTTGTACTCCTGAGGGTATTGCTGGAAAAAGGTGCAGTCTGCTATGTGTGAAGGCTGGAACCATGTTTCACTTCTTCCTCATCCTGTCTTTCCCCAAGACACTCAGTAATTTGTGCCATGGTACACCAATATTTGCTGAGTGAGTGTCCTAATGCCTCCCTTGGACTGGGAGTGCATTTTAAAAACGTCACAGCAGTGCACTTACTATTTGTAAGCTACAATTAAATAGCAACGAGAATGTCAAGTGTTGTGAATCTTAAATTAAGTGAGACTGCCTGCCTTCTCAGGTTTTTATGCCTCTAAGCTATATTTTATTTTTGCTGTTCTCCATGCAACAAGTAAATGGAGTGTAAGACACGGGTGGGAGCAGGCTGCAAGCATCCTGTGGTACTGCTGCCACTGATCTATTTGAAGTTTTAGTCTCAAGTAACCAAAGGGTTTGTCACGCTGGCTGCTTGCACGAACCATGATAACCAACTACATCAGTTTCAGTGTTTGTGGACATCACTTACCCATTTAGCAATTGGACATCCTTGAGAACTTTTGCCTTCTTTCCCAGTGTAGACAACCCTCTCAATCCTTATAGCTTTACCCTTCTGTCCAAATCTTAAACAAACAAAAATGTGTACAATAAGCAGCTTCATCTAGTTCTGCATGAACACTGAAAAGATGGGGTACATTTGCCAGTCTTATCTTAAAAAATAAACACTATAAATTACAGGAAGGGATGTGCAATGTGGTTTATCTCACTGGTTTTATTATACTGGTGGACTGATATGCCAAGAGAGGCCAATGTGTTTAGTATATCAAGAATGAGTAAAAATTACCAGTATCACATTAATATTCCTAAACAATTTTACTGTTTCTGTCAAGGATTTGTTATGGATGACCTTTTGAAAAGTAGACTTGAAGTCTCTCTGTTTTGGGGAGGAATTTTACATTTTTCTTTAAGTTTTTGGTTAAACAAAGTTATTACTCCGTAACTTACATAATTAAGCTGTCAAGGAACAGCTGGCATGCAGTAGTCATTAATTTTCTCTGCTTGTTTCTGGTTTAGGTACAGTGTCAATCAGTTAAGTCATGATTAATTTGCATCACATCGATCTCCTTTATCATCTGCTCACAAATGGTTACTTACTTACTTCTGCCTGACTTCTGTACTGAATTAGCAACACAAGGTGCCCTGAAATGCTGCTGTTTGGGTGTCCTGTGAACTGAGGTGGGCAATTCTCTTGCTGTAGAATCAAAGTGCTTGTGCTCTCAAGGCAGAATCTAGCCCCAGATGCAAGTAGTGCTGTTACCCAGAGCAAATGGGGGATCCCCTGTCCGTGTCCTCTGATGGACCAGGTGGAGATGTGCAGCCAATGTTAAGCAAAGCAAATCTTGAGTCATAAAAAGTGTCAGACCCGTTAAGCCATTTCCAGGCAAGATTCTGCTGCACTCACTGGCACTACCTTTTGGTTTCTGTGGTTGTTTTTTTGTTGTTTCTAAATAACCAGCTGTGGGCACTAAATCAGTCTCCTTGTTCTTTGTTACCTATAGAGCAATCAAGATAGTTCCTTCCTGTTACACAGACATTTAATGATGCCTTGAGAACTTCTGACCTTTCATCCCCTCTTGTTTTTGCACTAAAATCCTGGTAACATACATAAGAGCAAATATTTGTATTTAAACTTCTCCCCTGTAAAGGAAATGAAAAATGCTTATTTTTAGATGTGACCTCACTGTGAAATTTCAGTTTCTCAGGAAATTATACAAATAAAATCAAGTTGTACTACACATGTTCTGCAGGCAGCTGTTAGGTCACTTTTTCCTACTTTGGCTTGGATGTTAGAATATATTTGGTTCTTTAATTAACCACATAAAAATAATGTCTATCAGTTTGCTAGTCTGGATTGCAGGACAACCGTGTGCATGCTGCTATAGAAATATGTTGTATGCTACACACTGGAAATGAAGAGGACTTGGTATCAAATCTTTTCAGTGGTCACAAAGGAATTGTGCCTAATGTCTGTTGTGTTGCTTTCAGGCCAGAGCTGATTGCCTTTAAAACCTGAGCAAAACTCACTGAGCATTCAATAAGGATTGGGAGAAGGAAGAGGTAAAATACCTGTAACCCCCCTAGATTCTGTAAGAAATGTGTTCTGCTGTAGCTAAAATATTTACTGCAAGACTAAATCCAAATCCTGGTTTTTTGGCAGTGCTAACGCCTTGAAAGTCAATCCATATTCATGGAGAGCCAGTTGAGAAGTTGCAGTTGTGTTTAGTGTCACAAACTGCACACATGCATGGAAGTCTCTCTACAGTTAAGTGCTGGTTTTACTTAGATACAAATTCAACTAATCAGGAGATGTTCTGGAGTTCTTCAGTCAAAGAATTGCACAGTTCATACCATATGAACAGCTGAAAACTATCCATTGTTCAAGTGGCTGCTGCTATACTCTGCTGAACCTGACTGAGTAGATAGATGCATGTTATCTATAATGTCTCAGGATTTCCTTCTGCCAATATGAAATAAAATCAAATGGGGAAAAAAAAAAAAAAGTGAGGTCAATATTAAAAAAAAATACATTCCAAAGTAAAGAAATTTAAAAAGTTTCATCTGTAATAACTGATGTCATGACATGAATTAATTTTCTCTTTTATTTATTAGTTGTAAATACTAAAGAATGAACCAATCAATGAGAGCTCTGGAGATAAGAAATTGTAAGAAGGGTGAGGAAGAAGGTGATTGATGTAGCTGACATGCATTCAAACTGCTCACAAAGCTGAAAACAAGTATCAGGGCAAGCCCTGAACAGAAGTGAAAGGGAAGGAGGTGCTAAGAAAGAAAAAGGACCTTAGAACTCAAGAAGTAATCTGAAGGGTTCAGTTTGCACTCACTAAGTGACCCATGAGCATGTAGTGATGAGCACAGGCTAAAAGACCTGGCTAAGAGTGCTCAGACACAGCACTGCAATGATGTCCCTTTGCTTTTGGTTCTGCAGCCAGCCAGAGCTTCTTTGCACTTCTTTGTCCAGATTCTTAAAGTATTAACAACTCAGATTTCTACACGTCTCTGACCTGCTGTGGAACTCTTGGCTTGCTTGTTTGTTCAGAGGGAATCTGAATTCCCAGATACCTCTTAAAAATCTGTCCATTAATGTCTGTGTAGACCAGAAGCTGCAAGTAATGCAGAATTCAAAGTGCAGAAGTCACATTTGTGACAGTTCTTAATTTAAGTACCTTAGAAGGGCTGCTGGGTTTTGAGCTTACAGATACTTCTAAATAGCACAGCTCATGTAGCAATTCTGTGCTGTTAAAAATTCCTGGTTTGGTTGGCTTTGATGTTAATAAATGTATTATGGGATGCAACACGGTACAGGGTTTGTCCACAATCAAGGTAAGGCTGGTTTTGTGCAATAAGAGTATTTAAGGGAGGGAGAGAGGGGGGGCAGTGGTTTCACAAAACAACTTACAGATTCTTGGGCCAAAATCCTGTCCACCAACTGGACACGACCAAGTTAGATTTAGCCCTTTAGGGTTGTACTTAGTAATCTGGGGGGAGTTGGCTTTCTGCTCTTCATCTTCCTTCTACCTTGGCATTCTCCTGCCCATTGGGAACACCAGGTCCATGCCTGCTTTTGCAGCCACTGCCAACTGTCTTGCTTGGCAGACTGGTGACTACTTGTTCCTGCTCGGGTTTGCTGGCATCTGTCTCAGTGTGCAGCCTGTGCCAGCCAGCAGACTATTAGCCCTGTCAAATATTGTGACTCTCTGGTGAATAGCACAGTGTGTCATGTTGGCAACACTGGAGTAGCTAAGCCTACAAGTAATTACTTGATTTGCAATTGTTTATTTCTTTATGTGCAAAAGCTGGAAAAATTCTGACATTGAGAAAAGGATAAATGTTAATCTGCCCTGTGCCTTTGCACTAATTACCTTTCTTCCATGATTTCTCTAATAGCTGCCACATTAGGACCGGCTCCTAGATGGGTATAGAAAGGACCTTCATCTTTTTCAATAATTTGCTCTGTTTAAAACAAAATAAAGGTTGTTACTTGGAAGTTTAAATCTTAAATGTAAAAAATTCACATTGCAAAACTCACGTGTAGTTTGTTAGAATGTTGCTGTATGGGTCTGGGGTCAGAGTTTTCAAACACTTATGTCTAAAGTATGCCCACACAATTTGTACAAAACATGCAAAGCAGGTGGCTAATCCTGCAAGTAGCCATGACATGGACCGTGTGCCTTTTGCTAGCCCAAACAGTTGTTTCTCATCTTGGGCTGTACACTGAAATTCAAAAGGCATTTTCCTGTTATCACCAATTGTTTCTCCTTCTCCCACTTCCTCCTCTCCCAGTATCTAGAAAGGAGGATAAATGGGATAACAGAGGTAAATATTGACATTAGCGGGCTGTGCAGTACTTGTTTTTCAGCAGACATGTTACAGTGGAGAAGCTTACACCTAGAAAAAGTGGCCAGTGAGGTTAGCTAGAGAGTTTTTGCCACCCACTGAAAGACTCAGTGAAATTAAAATCAAGCAAGTTTGCTGAAAGAAATCCTGCACAAGGCTTAGTCCAAATACTTGTATGCTTAGAACGTGGCCTCCCTTTCCTGTGTGTAGGTGGGACCATGTCAGCTTTCACAACATCTGCTGTATGTTTGGTTTGATACCAGGAGACAGGCTTCAGCAGTGAGGAAGAAATGCCCAGGCTCTGCTTGGAGTCAGGAGGACAGGGTGGAGCTGTGCTGACTTGTCTGTGGGCTGATCTAATGCTTTCTGCCATGCTAACTTGGAAGGTTGGATGAAATGATGCTGCTCTTACTATGGAGCCTCCAGAAGCATGATGAAGTCCTGCTATAAACCTGTGTGTCTGTCATCTTTGTAAGGACAAATACTGTTAGGGAAGAGCAATAAATGCTGTCAGTTACACTGTGGCACTGGGCACAGGGGACAGGAACTAAGTTTCATGCTCCTTTGTTTCTGCTTCAGTCTGCTTAGACTGAAAAATTAAAATGTAAGTGGAGAATATGCTCTCTTGCTTAGTTAGCAGTTGCAGTAGTGGCTAAAAACAGTGAGAATAATTAAATTATTGTCAGAAAAAGTTTTACTAACTACACTGGAGAAACCATCTCAGGAACAAAAAACCTAAAAAATTCAGTGTTTTCAAAAAAGCTTGGTTTTTTAGGTTGCTTCTTATAAAATAACAAGGAACAGCAAGGCATCAAACTTCCAGTTTTCTTCCTGGGAGCTTTGGAAATCCACTGCCTCCTTTTTTGTTCCCATGGATCATCTCGGAGACGTGGCCCCAAGTGTTCAAAAAGGCAAATAAAGTCCATTTTGCAGTTTTGAAGGAGCATTGGTTCAACTTTCCTCTTTTATAGTTGGTACAAAATCCTAGCAAGTGAAACTATAATAAGGATATTCCCCCTTTTTCCCCCCACCCCTCAATTTTTGGTTCTGGAGCTTTTGTCACAGCCCTGAAGGGTTTACCCAGTAGAGTCTGAAAATGCCTGTTAGACCTGGCTACAAGCAGTGCCAGTGTTGTGTGGAAGCTTGGGCTGTGGGGCCATGTCTGTCACTGTATTTTGTGCTATTCTTCCAGCTTTTGGAGATCAGGTATGCCATGAAGAAACACTGAGGGTCCCCCTCACTGCTTTTATTGTCACTGCTTGCATAGCTTCTCTGAGGAACTGCTGATCTGCTCAGCCTTGCAGGAGACAAGTGCATGAAAGGGAGGATAAACTCTTGCAGCAACTGAGCAATAATCTCTCATCCCTTCCTTCCTTAGGTTTTACTGAGGGAAACTCTGGCAATTTCACTGTTAAAGCAAAAAATGGTCTAAGGATCTCAGTTTCTGGACCCAGGATATATTTTTTTAAATGCTATATCTAACCTTGATGAAAAAAAAAAAACTGTCTATTTACCAGCATGTTGTCACTGCATGTCTGCTGTTCAAGGAGAATGGATGTGAGGCAATACATTACTGGCCATAAGCATTGTGACTGAAAAAGCAAACAGCTGATTATGTTATGAAATATTGAGAAAGGGCCCATCTGTAGAGCTGGATAAGTGGAGTAGACCTGAGTGTATAAAATTGCAACCTTATAATATGTTTACTCATTATTACTCTAAAAAAAAACCAACCTAGAAAATCCTCCAACAAAAACATCCAACTAACCCCACGATCCCAGCTCATTTCCTTCCTCCAAACCAGTACTGTTCTCAGTATGTCTCAGCACTTACCAACACAGCTGCAAGATGGGAAATCATACTGGGTTTTGGCAGGTGTGTCCAGTAAATTTTTTACAGGAGTATCCAGTAACTTGGAAGGTGAGTCTAAAAAATTATTGAGAACAGTTCCAGCTGTTCTTTTGGTCGGGGTTTTCTCAGCAGATGAGTTTGTTTGCTGATCTGGGGTCTGAGTGTCAAAATCTGCAGCACTGGTGTTTCTTGACAGGATGGTAATAGGGCCTGCTGTTTCAACCTTCACATGTTTAGGTGATTTGACAGTAAAAGTCTTGTGATCAAACAGTGATTTGACTTGTATCTGTTTCAGCTGCTGTTCCATTGTCTCAATGATGCTCTTTTGTTGCACGTTCTCGCAGCCAAAGTGCTGATTCTCTTGTTTAATTGTTTTTTTCCACATTTTGTTTTCCAGCTGTCCAGCTGGCGGACGCATGCAGGCATTGGACTTTGTGCCAGCCTCAATTTTTATAGCCTTGCGTGCTGTGTTGGGACCAAGCTCAGCTTTGGGTTGCTGGTATGCTTGTTGCTCCTGTTTTTGCAAAAGATGCCACCTTAAAGCAGCATGCTTCTGAAAATCCTTGGGGGGTTGGGACTGCAAATGACAGCCTCTCTGGTCTGGGTGGGGGGCAGTTTGCTGGCTGTGTGGTAAGTACCGCTGAGGAAGCTGTGTGGCTTGTTGGCCCGGGAGATCTTGGTTCAGGCTACCACCATAGCACTGTGTTTGCTGGAGTGGTGGTAGCTGGATAACTGAAGCTTGTTGTGTCTGTTGCTCTTGTTCTTGAAAACAGTGATTCACATCTTGCTTGGTAGTCAAGTTGCTTGTAAAATACTGCACGTGTTGCAAGTCCTGCATTTTGTTGGCTCCGAACCGCTCGGTATTTGCGGCATTTTCTTTCTTCTCAGAAACCAAGTGCACGTTGTTTGGGCAGGGATGCTGCACGCTGGAGTTTGCTCTCTGAGCATAAAGGGGAGCTTGGTTGTGCATGTTTTGTACCTGCTCCAGGCCGAGCTGAGGGTTACGTAGTGGGAACACAGCTGATTTCATGTACTTATGCCCAGTTTGAAAACATTCGTCTGCTTTAAGCTGGCTGAAGCTGTCTAGCGGCTGCTCAGCATTGCTGTGGGAATGGGAAAGGGTTTGGGGCAGGTCTTTATTTTTCATTTGCAGAGCCTGGTGCTGGTTTGGGGTTAGCTGTGGACTGCACGGCATCTGCACCTGCTGTGCCTGCTTCTGAAGCATCTGTTGCAAAATGTGCGAACGCAAGAATGGCTCGTTTTCCCCTGGCTGGGGATTCAAGTGCTTCTGTTTCAGCGGGGCCCCTACGGGCTGCTGGGCTTGGTGTTCTGCTCTTTGATGGAAATGGAGCTGCTGCGGAGGGTGTTGCTGCACTTGGGATTTGAGTAGGGAATCCACCTTGGTGAGCTGCGGGGAGTGTTTGTGGAACGGCAGCTGCTGGTCAGCTGTGGGACGCGGCTGCAGCTGGGAGCTCTCGCTTTTGTACGGCGGAGGAATTGGTTCCTGTTGCATTATCTTCTGGCTCTGGGGCTGTCCTGAAGGCCCCTTTAACACATCAGGACTTCCAGCATACTGTTTCCTGTAGGGGGTTTCGGCTGTGCTTGCCTGGAACTGAAGAATCGATCGCAGCAGCGCTTCACTGGGCTTCTGGGGAGGTTCTCCCTGGCGGAACGGGGTGGAAATCAGTTCTATCCAGGCTGGTTTTGAATAAAGTTGAGCCTGTTGCACAGGATCTTTCGCTTGGTCCTTGTCTTTGCTGGGAGGAATCTCGGGTTCCCTCTGGCCAAGGAAATGCTGATAGTGTTGCTGCAACTCCCCCTCGCTTCCACACTTCCCTTGCAGGTTTTGGAGGGGAGGCACCGGCGGCGTTTCTTCTGGGAGCTGCTGCTGAATTGAGGCGGCCGCAGCAGCTTGGGGGTTGCTGTCACTGCCATCTTCTTGTGATGTTTGTGCCTGCTGAGGGTGGACTTGTTGTTGGCTGAGGCTGGGACTCTGTGACATTGGTCCCTGCTGTTGCCCTTCATTCTTTACCTCCCCAGGAAGAGTTTCATCACATTTGTTGTCATAGGAATGGGGTCCTTCTCGCGCCACGGCAGACAGTGCACTCTTAATTCCCGGAGCAGGAGGAGCAGAGGAATCTTTGTGAAACGTTGAGTTCTGTTTAAAGAAAGCACCATTTTTTTCTGCTTGCTCAGAAAACCTTTCCAGAGCGGTGCTCTGAGCTTGCAGGTTACTGCTGGAACTTAGAGAAGAGAGGTCTTGGTTGGGAACCTGCCCTACACTTCCACAAACAGTACTGGTTCCTACAGGTAACTGGTGTGGATCGTAGACTGGAATCTGTTGCTGTAGCTGGAGTTCTGGTTTCTGAAGCAAACAGCTACCTGGCAATACAGGTGGTCTACTGGAGTCTTCTGCATTGTAGACCTCAGTAACCACTACAGCTGGCACTTGAGGCAGCTCAGAGTTTGAGGTCTGTGGGGAAGTGATCTGCCCTGAGGTATGGGATGAATGCGTTGTCTCATAGGACAACTCATTAGTAGCCTGACTGGTAATGGCATTGATATGAGATGTGTTCTTCTGCATCGCTATGGAAACATGTTCTGGATAATACTGAGAGAGTGTTTTCTCCAGGAGTTCACCATGCATGCTTTCCATGGAAGAGGCAGAAACTGTAGCACCATTAGGCATTGGCACTGCCTTGTTCTTAAGTAGTAAGACAATGTCCCTGTTGTGGCAATGTATGTTTTCCTGCTCCTGCTCATCCTGAATCAGGTCACGAGGGTTTTCTGAACCACCACTGTTGTATCTTGTAGACGGTATCAAATCTGAAACTTCATTTTCTTGTCCTGTAAAACTCTCAAATTTCTTCTCACCGTAACACTTGGGGACGCTTGATTTTCCAGTGTTATCCCCTGGCTCAGCTTTTTCTCCATTCACCTCTTTGTCTTGTTTCACTTTCTTGGTCTCCTGAAGTCCACACAGAGAGGGCTCACTAAAAGTGCGTTTTATCCCACCATTTTGCATATATTTGGAATAAACTTTCTTTCCTTGTAGAATGTCGGGGCTGACGCGGTTGTTTGGACTTCCCTTCAGGTGGGGCACTCCACAGTTGCTTTTAGTGAATAGCTGCTTGTGGTCTCCATTTACTTCAAGTTCAGGCCTCTCTCTTGCTGGACTTCCATTCTGTAGCTTGACCACAGCAGGCTCTGCCTGGCACATGTGAGAAGATTGCTGCTGTATCAGGAATGGACTCAATCTATTGCTGTCAACATGGTTGGTTCTGTCCTGTTCCATCTGGCCTGCTCCGGGGCCATCCACAAGGCTACCTTCTGAATGTATCTAAAAGAGAAAAGAAACAGGAGAGCATGTTAGTGAGTTTAATTTGCCATCTATGGCCAATTGCTGTTAATTCTTGCACTATTCAAGCACCCCTTGTCCTGAGCAGCTCTCACACACAGTAGGAACTCACTGGCACGCCCGATGGGTTTTCCATCATCCTGTTATATTTTGCAGCCCTGTGTCTCCCTTTTTCTTGAAGGTTTGTTCATCAAGATGGAAAGAAAATGAAAATGCAGAATGACTTCTTACCCCCATTTAACACACAAGTAGATATTTTACAAAAAAAACCAAACAAACCTCTCCTAATGGTGTAAAAAAAAAACCTGTCTGCTTTGGAATGATTTGCACAGACTTCTCTGTGGTCACTTTCTCTCCTTGGTAAGGCAGAAAGTCATGCCAAAACCATAGTTCCCAGACAGTGCAAATCCCATTATTTGATTAAGTAAAATCAAAACCCTCTTTTGTATGACTTGAAGGATTATTGCCACCAGACTTGCCAATTAGAAGGAATACCTCATTTTTTCTGTCTTCAGCTGACAAGGTCTTTTAAAAACTGGCATTCCTAAGGAGCATGCAAGTGGCATGATACACATGGGAGACAAAGCCATGCTTGATTGCTGTCCACAGGATCTCTCACAGTTCGTCAGCATCTTGGCAATGTTGACAGAAACAGATCTGAGAAGTTCCTGAAAGATGTGACTGAAGTGTTGTGGGGTTTTTTTTCAGGTATTAATACACTTTCAAATTTACATAGAGACATCAACCATGGCATAAACTATGCTTCTGGGTTTTGAACAGAGCCTCACAGCTGTGGAGCTAGGATTTTTTTCTTCTTTGGATGGAAAATCCCAATCTCTCACATACTCTTTACTTTTTATTTACAAAATTATATCTTTCATTAGATAAAAGTACTGAGCATGTGCAGTGAGCAAATTCCATATAATGACAAGCTAATCCTCTTCACATGGGTCTTCCCAGGATTCACAATCTCAGTTAACACAGATAAAGCCCTTGTTTGACCCTGCTTGTAATTTATTCTTTGCTTTATGGTTCTCAGCCAGTCACACATGACATAAGACAGTCTGACAGAGCATCTCTGAGATGTGAGATTGCACAGAGAAAACTTGGATGCATGCATGTCTTTGTCCTGACCCTTTTATTTTTAGATTGCTGAAATGGGAGTCTGAAGGGGTCCCCATTACCAGTTCATCCCTGCTTGGACTGCAAACCCAGAGAAGCTCTACCCATGGCTGGTACTGTCACTCCATAGGAAGAATTACTTTGCTGAACATTTTCTCTCATCACAGTTACTCTGTTTATATATTTATCCTATATATTTTTTTTTCAAATGCTAAGAAACAACTAATTTATACAGTTTTCAGTGCAGTACTGCCTTATTCAGTTGAATAACATGATGGTAAAATGCTTTTAAAAGTAATATTAATCAATGAAATTCAATACATCCAGCAGAATCCCCTCTGCTTGTAGCTCTGATTTCAGTATGAGGGCAATTCAAACATACATTTTGCCTGGCAAACCCCTAGATGATGACTACTATCCACTTCCTCATCCCAAACTTGGTTTTAGATTTACTTTGGACCTCCTGAACTTTTTTTCTTTCTCTCCTCAATTTATGTTTTGTCTGACAGCAGTAGCTAAACTCTCTCTGCAAGTAACAGTACTTTAGAAAAGAAAAAAAAAGCTTTCAAAATAAACTTAAGAACAGGGAGGTGGGAAAGAATGTTTGTCCCTGTTACCTATTTTCTTGACAAGGTAAAGTAGGTTTCTTCCCTTTCTAGGTATATTTCAGTGTATTTCCCAACCTGGCTTTAAAGTACCACAAGATGTGAGATGTGAGCCTTTGCAGCATTCCCAGAGAGACAATTTTCCATGCTGAAGAGAAAACAGTGAGCATTCCTCTGATGTGTCATTCTGGGCCAGGTGGCAGAATGATGCTCCCAGAGTGTCTCAAAAATAAAATGTCAGCCTAATTTGGAAACCATTCTTTGCCTTCACACCTTTCATACCTAGAAACTGAAGCTGAACCACAACTCAGACATGAGTGTGTAGGATGTTGTATTTTGCAAGCATGAAATGAAATGCACCCTAGTAATTAACACTGTGTTGTCAAGCTGCTGCTTAAATATTTATTTCCTTAAAAAAACACAACTTCTAGTCTGTGTGATTGAGCCGTGAGAAACTTCTTCTGGCCCTCAGAGTCAGCCTTGCTGCTTGTCTTCTGCTGTACCATGTGGGTTGCAATTAAATTCCTTCCAAGAATTCCCAGACAATCTTTCTTCTCCTTACTTGAAAGGTAAAAACCCCTTTTTGTTTTTTGCTTTTGGCAGTCAGGACTGCCTGGTTCTCTAAACTTAGCTTGCAAACCCCTTGAAGAAGCCCATGTGTGCTTCAGAAAAGAGTCTGAGGTTGATGCCATCCTCAGAAACTACAGGGTTACCCTCACTTCATGTCATGGATTATTTATTATTCACAGCATTCTCAAGGACCCCATGGCATGAGACAACCAGTTCCCCCAAATTCTGGTCATTTCTAGTGTAAGAAGCACTGGTGTTAGACACTGCAAAGGGTGTGGGAATCATCTGGTTAAGATACAAAGTTAGTTCATCAATTAAAAGTGCCAGGTTTGCATTCTTTGAAGTGCATCTAGGATTGTGGTGCTGTTGCATTACACTACTTTTTCTGTTTTTTCTGTTATTCCCAGGCCTCCAGTCACACCTGAGTACAAACCTTGTTCAAGCAGCTACAAATCACAGCAATTATTTGTAATTCAAAGCTGGCAAAAGACAAGTGGCACTGACACCTTTATTTCTGGTTTTAATTCGGACACCATGAAGCTACTCTTGATGCCACTACTAAACAGACCTGGTTGTGCCCCTGTGCTCTTCTTCATCATTGCTGTGGGCTGACCTGTCTGTCAGTGTGAACCCAGCCTGCCCTGAGCACAGCACTTAGCCTTTTTTCCCTCTTTCCCGTGACTATTTTATCATTTAGTAACTCCACATATTTTTCTGTAACTCATTAGAAATTCAAGTCACATCAGCAGCATCTGTGAAACAATTACTGCATCTAGGACTGACTCTGCAGTCTAATCCATCATAATTATGACTGCCCTCTTTGAAGATGCCACGATGCATGACTTAAATATAGCACATTACTCTGCAAATGGGCCAGCATCTCATCCCACCAATCTGCAGTCAGGTTCTAATTCAGTCCCTCAGCGTTTGACTTTCTCAGATGCAAGCAATGTATGTACATTTATTTCTTGCCTCACGTGGGGAAAAAAAGGGAAACCAGCTACTGGAAGACTTTGATGTTTTTTGTTTGTTTTATGGGCAAGTCTGGCATATTCTTGCTACCTCCATCAATACAGGAGTACCAAAAGACTGTGGAAGTTGTTCTGAGTGCAACAAAAATTTATGCTGCCACAGAAGTACTTCTTAGTGATGTCCTTTTCTTTCATGAAAAAAATTTGCTTTCAGCCAGTTCTGGAGATTCATACCTTGTTTTCTATAGCATCCCATAAGCTGGGGAGTTTGTGAATGCAAAGCAGCTTAGATGAATGAAAGGACAAATATACCCACTGCAGGGGAGCACAATCTTTTGCACAGCTGGGCAAGATTCCCAGTAGAAAAAGTAGATGGGGGGATGCTGTGTTATTTATTGCTCCAAAAAAGCTGGGAGGTGGCATGTCAGATGGGTTTTTTCTTCTTCTGGGGTACTGGAATTCTATTAATCTCCTCGGAGGTTTTTCTCCTGAGCAGAAATATACATCCTCAGATCACCACTTCAGCTGAGTTGTGCTCAAGTTGTTAATCAGCCAAGAAAGCAGAATTTGGATACCCAGGAGCTTGTCAGTGGCTTGCTGGGTTGCTCCTGAGGTGCTCCCATAGCCTCTGTCCTACTGGCACCCTTCTTCCTTCTAAATTGCTCCCAGACAAGAAACCCCTGTAGAATCTTCCTGGCAGGAGGTAAATTTACCTGTATGTCTTGCCAAACTCCAGTAAGTTGTACTTTCTGCTTACACTCTCCTGCTCCTATTGCCTGGGTACAGTAGTTGGCTTCACTTCTGGCTTAATTTGCTATGTATTATTACTATATTATTGTATCATACTATTATTATTGTTTTTATGATGATGTGCTGTTGTGCAGTTGCTTCTTTCCTCTGAAGCTCATGCTACTGGCAAAGTAGCCTAAATCCTGAACTTCTAACAAAATGCTCCTAAAGTGAAGGGATTTATTTTTTTCAAGATTTATTTTTTTCAAGAATGAATGAAAATTTGAGGAAAGGCACGAGTGGAATTATTCCTAAGTAAGGACACTCATCCATGGTGTTATCAGAAAGCTCAGTTTCTGCACTAAAAACGTAAATCTTTGGGACTTGCATCCATGTGAATTTTTTTCTGATTAACTCTGTGTCAAAGTTTTCACTTTTTAAAGTTTGGAATGAGACAGGCAGGTATCATGCTTTATAGCCACCTGGTGATCAAGGGGTTTAATTTTTCTGTGGCCTATCTAAGAGTTGCTTCAGCTCTGCCTTGGGTTAGCACCTGCAAGCAAGCTGCAAATGTCACCTGAGGAGACAAGATGTGCAGTTAACTCAGGTTATGGGCAATGTAAGACACCAATACTGGAGACATTTCCATGACTGCAGAGGATCACATGTTGCACACTTGAAAACTGTGGTGGAGTTTAAGCATCTCCTTCCTCTGTTTTGCACTTAATGTGTGCTGTGTTCATAGCAGGCAAACAAAGCAAGTTGCATCAGGAAACTTAAAGGGGAGAGGCAAGACCATGACTACACCTGCCCAGGCTCTGGCTTGCTTTCCATTTACAGAATAGCTTCTTCCAAGCCAGGGCTGCTGGTAATAAACACAGTGCCATCAGAAACCAAACCTTTGTGGGCCTGCTGCTTAAATATGGCTTTAATGTGCTTTTCTGAAGCTAAGGAGTCCACGAGGAAGATTTTTAACCCTTTTGTCCAAAGCAGATTCAAAAGAGAGATTGACTTATTGCCCGGGGTGAATTGAGGCTCTGAACCCCCCAACCTAAGGCTCTGCTCTGCTCCTTGCTGCAAGTGTGGTGGCTGAGGAATACAGAGTGAAACTGCAAGACAGATGTAAAGGAGGCCCCAGAAGGACAAGGACACTCTGTTGTTAGCTGAGCTCTGTGACTCACAATGGGGTCCTTTTGCACTGCATTCAGCTGTCTCTTCATTTGGATGGTATATTTATTCAGGGCATTACCAATGCTTTGGAAAAAACTAGCATAAGAATGCCATGTCTCCTCTGTCCCTTGAAGGTTTTCAGTTAAGGCTGTATTTCTGTCTAAAATATAAGTGCTGCTTTCTCATTGTAGCTTTAAATAGCAGTTAAGGGGTTAATCTAGAAACTATTGGATGAGACTCTGACTGCATTCTGCAGGAGGTCATATTACATGAATATAATTGTCTTCTCAGGCATTTAGATCTAGGAATAATCTGCCAAACAGAAAAGAAAATGTGGGATGGCTAAAATTTGTTACCTAATTTCTAGCTAATTTATCCTTAATTTACAGGAGAAATGGTGAACAGCAAATATAGATATAAGCAGACATTAGGGAGTGAAGAGTATAGGATTTGTGAAATGTGAGGATTAATAATTCATTACATCTTATCCAAGCTAGAGGCCTCATAATTCATGCATTTTTAAATCCAACCCCCCGCACTTCACTGATACCAGTTCTTGCATTTCAGTGGTCTAATCACAAAAGCACTTGAATCAGTTTGATTTTTGACCTTAATAGAGAGGGCAAGAGAATAAAGCTAAATGGGTTTGCAGAGTGATTTCCCCTTGCTACATTACATATGTATGTATGTATGTATGTGTAACCATCAACAAGACTGGATAGTGTGCAATATCTACCCAGAAATGAAAAATGGCACTATTTTAATAATTGCATAAAATCAAGGAGAACAAAAAATTAAATGCCTGTACAATACAGGCAGAAAAAAAACAAACATATTATGTGAAGGGAATTAATTCAGGAATATAAAATGCAAGTGAACAGGAATTGTAATGCCACATCACACAGCTTTCTGGGTCCTATTTTGCTGTGATCTGTGTCCTATCTACAAACTTTGCAGCTAATTGCACCACATAGCACTTCTAACAGGAAAATCCAACTCTTCCAAGTTGCTCACAATGCCACCACAGCATGACCAGACTAGAGATGTTCCCTGAAAGCTCAGATTTTAGAGCTAGGAGGAGACTGGGATAACCAAAACATTCAAGATGAGGTTGGCACCTATGCTGCTGCTTGCTGTATGTAAGCACATTTCTATGGTTTGTATTTGGAGGGTGGTGGCTCCAGGTGGTTACACTTCCAGGGAATTTCACAGAGCTGTGCACTCCCCAGGTTGGCATCTGTTTGACATTATCACCATGGCTGTTGCTATGCTGACAGACTCTAAGACTATCAGTGCTCAATTTCTTGCTGACCACCTTGGCTACTTACTGGACATCTTTTGCAAATACAGAGAAGCTAAACTAAAACACCCCTTGCTGGTTTTGAGAGTCTCTGCAGTTGGTAAATTGTGGCAAGAAGGATGTGAGGATGGGAATTTCAATCCTAAATGCTGGGCATGTTCAAATAGGGCTGTGCTGAGTAAGCCTGGGCATAAAACTTTTCTGGTGTTCTTGTGCAGTTTGGACCAGCAAAACTGTTACAAATTGTGATCCATCCAGGGCACCATTTGGGTAATTAACCAGAGCCTGTGCATTCAATACTGGGAAGCACTGTGGGGCAGGGATACAGAAGCAAGTCTTTTGTTTTCTTCATCTCAGCCACTTATCCTGCAAGGTCAGGAGCAGTGAGCACAGGCTGGCAAGCTAGGGTGGGTGATGTTCTCAGCTGATGCTCAGACCTGTGCTTGGTTTCTGGTTGGTTCCTTAAAACCTCTGACTTCGGTCTGTTTAAGTCTGTGAAGTCCTGGCACAAACATCTCCTCTCTCTCCCACTGTTGCTGAGGCACCACAGCTGATAAGAATCTCATGCATTTTTAGAGGTCTATTAGAAGATGCTCCCTGGAGCTGTGGTTGCCATTCAGCTGCTTTCTGCATTCGTGGGTGGTCTTCAGGAGCAGTTTTGATGTGGGATATTGTAATCTACATGCAACAATGGCATGGATTATCGTGCTGAAATCTACATCTGAGAAAACAGCTACAGCTGCCTCTCCAGATGTACAAGAGATGAAAAGCAAAAAGGTGGTTTTGATGACCAGAGCCAGCTGACAACCAAAAAGCAGTCCAGATCTAACCTTGATAAAAAAGCCGCTCTGGGAGAGAAATGAAATGTAGGAGCCAGTGCTGCCTTGCCATGGTTCTGAGCACACAAGAGAGCTTGGCATGGGTACTCTTGCCACCCTCTTCAGTTTTAGGTTAAAAGATGAAGATGTGGGACTACATTTTTTATACTGAAGACTCAACATACGGGCTTGGAATGAACTGGTCTTAGATAAAGGTCTGAGACCAATCGCTGGTCTAAGACCACTGATTGGTCTTAGATAAAATGGTTGAGGGCCTAAACAAGCTGTAAATCAAGAGACACTCACCAGAGCACATCATGCCAGCATTTATCAAGGAGTAACAGCCTCACTTCTTAAAGCTGTCTTGAAACAGAGATTTTCTGTCATTACCATCTTGGCTACAGTAATTTTGTCTCCTTTCTAATTTCAGCTTCTTATTAATCATCAAGAGAGTTTTTAGCTTTTTCTTTAGAGGGCCACTATTAATCCAGTTTCAGGATCAAGCAGGGAACTGCAGTTCATGCTTCTCCACAACTGAGGCCACTTCTGAAATCCTTCTTACCTTGTTACATCCTTGCTTCCATACAAAGCTGTTGTTACTGACAGCCATTTAAAACTCCTGAACATTCAAGCATAAATGTGCAGTATATCAGGAATTTTGTGTATTTTGTGGCAGGAAACAGTTCGAAAGGTACTAGAGAAAAATGCTTGTTACAGGGAGATTGGCATTTGCCTGCCTGTGGAATCTCCCTTTCATGTTTTGGGAAAACTGGAAACCAGTAAAAAGTCTGGATTTTGTGAAGAAGATGTTTGTTTAAAAACACAGCTCTAACATGAAGGTTTCTCCCTTTAACCAAATCACAAGACTGGATAAAAACTTGAGATTGCTGTGCTGAGAAAGGGTTTGGATCCCAGAACAAGCTGGCATTCCTGCTTTCCTTTAATTTCCAATAATTCAAAGCACATTCTTTCTCCTGTTTAGATTTTCCTCTTCATGGCGAGATGGAACATGAAGAGACAGAAAATTTGTTGCAGCCAAGCTCTGAGTTGTGTGTGGAGGGAGGTGGGGTCAGGAGGAACTGGCAGATTGTGTTTGAACTCTCACTAAGACTTTCAGACTCCTGCACTTGGAAGAGCAGGATTTGGAGCAGTCCTGAAGGGAACTGCAACACTTCTCTCTCTGTCCTTCCATGTCAGATATTTTTTCAAAGCTTTGAACACAGTTGGGTGTTCTTCATTCTGGCAGCTCAGCATTTGCTGCTGCCTCACATCACTTCATAGTCTTCTGAGGTATCCAGTGGCCTGCACGGTGGGTTTGAGAGAGTTTGAAGCTCTAATGAAAGACCTTTGATATTTTGGGATATTGAAGAGACATCAAGAAATGGGTGACTTAAAAGAGCTGTTGTCAGTTCCTGTGAAGCCTGCTTCACATTCTCAGTCACGAGATACCATTGCACTAATTGATAATTGTCTGCCCAGAACACAGCCATCCTCTTAGTGCATAAAGCAGCAGTGTGGATGCAAAGCTCACCCACTGGAAAGCACACCAAAGCTGTGTTGAGAAAGATGAGAACTACAGATGAACCCAAGATACAGGGCTACTTGGAGTGAAACTCATAAATCATACCTGAGATGTTTTTCAGCTGAAGTAGCCACCTTTACTACAGACAGCAAAAATTAATGGAAGCATTTTAAATGCCTCTCTTCACTTTTCCTTAGAAGGGTGGCAGGTGAGCTCTCCTAGAAAGGGTCAGGTGGCTTTTTGTTACTTAAATCCCCACCTCCAGCAACCAAGGACCTGATCCCATGAGTCCTGCAGAACTGCTCCCTAAGTGGCAAGATTGTCCAAAGTGTTTGCCAGGCTAGTCCTTCATCCAGAAATTTAATAGCTGTGGTGGTCTTGAGCTCAGGAATGCAGGTGAAGGGATGAAGACCTTGCACTGTGATGCTGGGCTTCTGTAAGCTCATGTGTGTCCTTCTATGTGGAGTCTGACTGTGCAGCTTTTCTTGCCAACACAAACCTCCTCCTTTTCTACCACTTCCCTCCCCCCCAGAACACATCAGGGATAGAAGAGAGGGCTGGGGGCAAAGCAAAGATGACAGGCATTAAGCTCTGACACATGCAACTGGTTTTGCTCGGAAGAAAATGTAATGCAGTCTGTGCTTGGTAGTATTACTTCCATCCAGCCTTTGGGGGCAATGAACATCTGTTTTTCCTTTAAAAAAACAGAGGGGAGGGGGACTGGTAGGAGAGAAGAGACAGCTACCAGGATACTAAATATCTAAGGCAGTCATTTAAGCTAACATACGTGCACTGTCAAATGAACGTAAGACTTCATTTTTGGTTTGTTAACAATCTGAGGGTCAGACAGGTCGATTATAAGAAAACAAGCTAATCATTTTTCTGTGAGAAAGGTGAGGGACAGTGATGAATGGCGAAGTTTATCTGCTCATTACACTCCCCAGCAAACAGCTCTTTCTAACAGTCTCCTCTAGCTCAGAAAAGCTTGTGTGTAATTGATGAGTAATAAATCAGAAGCACGCTTCAGCTCCCAAACCAAAACAACCTTAAAAGTTGATGCTGGAGGTTGATGACTTAGCAAATGTCCTGAGAAGTTCATTTCACCAAAAACTAGAAATAAAAATGAGGCAGGCAGAAAAAAATGGAGAGCCTGCAGTTAACCTTTAAAAAAACATGTGGAGGACTAAATCAGGGGAGCACTAGGGATTGTGGACGTGTCCCTGTGTGCTCTGCAGCATCCCATGTCCCTCAGAAACTATGGCGTGAAGCTGTTTGGGGAAGGAGAAAATACATAGTATCACAGCTGGGATCAAGTACAATGAAAAGAGTGTAAAAAAAAAAAATAAGCGGGGGGTGTACCAAAGTTTGTGGAAGGAAAAAGCACCTACCAAGGGGAATGGCAGAGATCAGCATTCAGGTCTGAAACTTCTGGGTTTTTAGAGAAAGAAAGGATGGAATGAGGTTGTTTTAATCATCCACTGGTGAAATATTAATTTAATAGAGAAGAAAGGAAAAATGCAAATGCAAGAAATCTTCCTGTGCCTGGGCTAAGAAAACCCTCAGAAACACTAATGCATTTAATAAAACCTGGTTTAGGCAGGTAATGACTTGAAACTCCCTGCTGAAAATAAAGGTGGTTGACAGTGATGTGTGGCAGATGCAGAAGCAATGTGACTGTGAGGTGGCACAGTTATTCCAGATTCAGGGATGATGGGAGTTTATCTAAGGATAAAGGAGGGAGGGATTCCCTGTGCAAGGTCAGTGTGGGGGAGAGCTTCAGGGAGAGACCAGCTGTCTGTACTCACTAACCTCTAATCCAGGAGGATGGCTTTGTTGTGCTGCTCCAATATGGAACAGGTTACATTAAATGCTGATGAGGTGCTGGAAATCTAGGAAGTTATTTTCTGTTTCACTGATTTTGATTCTTTTTGTTTTGTTTTCCCCTCTTCTTTGTGTGTAAAACAAGGGGTTCAAGATATTCCTGAACAAAGGTTGCCCTGCTTCTCCCTAACAGTGGCTTCATGAGCCATGTGGCTGCTGGCCAAAGGGCTTGCCAGCACTTCACAAAAAGCCCCAATAGTAAATAAATTCAGATCTTTACCAGATAGATAATTTTCTGTGGTCTGCTAAAGAATAGGCCTTTGTCAGAACGAGATGATAGCTGATGTTGTTGAGAGGGGGAGGCAGGGATGAGGAAGGGGAGGGAGTTTTCTCATTTTTTGTGTTATTTGTATTCAGTTGATGGAGAAACATCCCCATCTGCTTTGAATCTATATTTTAATTCCAAACCCTACCAAGAAATGAAGCAAACTGCCTGACAAAGTACACACACAGAAAGTTGCTGAGCTGAAGGCTGTTCTAAAATTCCACCAGTGGAACAAACTTAAAAGCCAAGTTACCTGCCTGTGTGCTTTGTTTAACTGTATGATGATAAATCAGTAAATTATTTTCCTCAGTCTGTCCTTTAAATGTTGTTCCTTACTCAGGAGTACATGGTTCTGTTGCTCTCTGCTCTGTCAGAACAATTTGGTTTAAGGCAGTGAGACAGTCAATAAGAAACCCCAAACCCACCTGATTTCTCTGTTGGGAGTAGGCAGTGGAGCTTTGCCTCTTCTCCTGCATGATTAAATACAGGTGGTGAAACAGAGGGTGCAAATTAAATTGCCAATTACCCTCATTTACAAAACCTGTAACTGAATTAATGTAGTAAGACATTTTTGCCACTAACAGTAGAACCTTGCATATTTATATATATATGTATGTATGTATTTGAAAGCTCAAGGGCTTTTTTTAGCTTAATGATCTGCCCAGTTTGAGTTTTTACTTGCCTTCCCTACTGCAGAAAATTTTATCCCTAAGTGTCAACAGGTGTCAGAAACAGAAGCAGCTGGAGCCAGAGCTGAACAACATTTCTGTTCTGATCTGATGAACTTGCAAACAAACCACATGAAACTTCTGTTATGGATGCCCAGCAAAAGCTAATCATGACACAGACCCTAAATTAATTTCTGTGCCTGTTTCACAAGCTGTAACAGGGGATAGTGTGTGATATACAGACTAACTCACAGGCTGATAAGAAGCAGAACTGCTTCTTAAATTGCTCCTGTCTGAAAGGAATCATAGAAATGCAAGTTATTTGCATCACATTCTAGACAGAGTATAATTTAAGGGAATTTTTTTGTGATGGAAAGAAAATGGACAAGCAGAACTGCTGAAGCAGACTTAAGCTGCTGTGAGAAAAGACAGAAAAGGAGAAGAGGGTTTGCTGTGAGCTGAAAGGGAAAAGAATTGAAAGATGCCCATTCAAATGCTTCATCTGCCTGTTAATTTTAATTAATACTCCTCCTTTGTAACTGTGCCACAGAGCCTGAGTCTTTAAAAACAAAACAAAACCAAGTTGTCACTAGGCAGATTTCTGAGTCTCCTGATTGAATCATCATTTTCATCTCTTCACTGCCATCCCCCTTTCCTGAGCTGAGGCTGCAGGCTGCCTTATCTGACAATTACCATGCTGAGAAATGTTGCTGCACTCCTCAGGGAGTTGTGTACTGTTTTGCTGTGTGACAAAAATACCAAAGCCTTTAAAATACCCTGTGTGGTAAAATATCCCATGTTGTCTGAAGTCTGGGTGCATGGCTTGTTTCCAACAGAATAATTTATTCTTCACGAACTTTACCTGAAACAAAAATGTTCTTTTCTTTCAATTCTTGTCCCCAGCCCCAGTATTCTATCAAAGCTTGGAGAACTTGATAAATACAGTGGTCTTTGCAAGAAAGTACTGCTCTGGGTTTGCATGTCTTTGCTTCCTGTCTTTCTACTTTTTCAGACCCTTCCTTGTCTGATAGCTTCATGTTCACCTCCCTTCCCTAACAGAGTCCTAGAAACAGCTTCTTGTTCCATGCTTGGTGGGGTTCCAGCCTGCTCTTGTGCACCACCCCACTCCCATCCCACAGAAGCCAGGCCAGGTTTATTGAACTGGGTCACTGGTTCCAGTTAGACACCTCCTAGCAACACAAAAAGGGGAGAGGAGGAGGGGAATCAACCGATCCTTTCTGCATCTTCTCCTTCTGCCACCTTTGTAAGCCCCAGATCAGCCCAAGCAAGGTCTTGCCCACAGGGCCATGCTAACTGAGATGCTGTTTGGCAGCAGACTCTGTCCTTGCACAAATGCTGACAAAATGACTAATTAAAAATAAACCTCTTGCCCTGCTTCCTTCCCTTGACAAGTTAACTTAGGCACGTTTTTCCTTTCATTATTTTATGGACAACAATAACGAACACGCTAAGGAAAGAGCACTTCAGGAACAGTTTTCTCAGAAGAAAATACCCAGGGTGGTTGTCCTTCTCTTCTCCCACACCCTGAGGGCTGCTTGTGTGGCTGGGAAGGTACAAACCAGGAGTTAGTCATGCAAGAAGGGGAAACATGGGGTAGGGTGGGTGTTTCCAGGCAACTTTTAATTACAGCAAAAATGGAGAAAATACGCTTAAGTGTAAGAGTTCTGTTTCTGTTGTCCAAAAAAACCTTAGGTATTTAAGATGAGAATAAACAGATTTTCTGTGAAGCCAAGAAGGTGATGTCTCTGTGAGGAAACCCTTTGGTTTCTGCTGCTCAGCTGAGTGTCTGTCCTCCCACGGCCTGGCTTGGAAACCAGAAGGCACCAAGGAGGAAAGCAGCATGCTGTGTTACTCCAGAAAGCACACACCATGCCAAATGGGCAGAGCTCTTAATTGCATCATAGATAATCGTGGTGTAATCACAGAAACATGCAAGGAATGGGAGTAACTTTAATTCAGGAAAAGTACCCAACTGGGTTGTGTAATGGGGAAAACCAGTAAGTGCCAGGGAGGAACGCAGCGGTGAGGTGACTGCTGCAAAGTGGGCAACAGAAAGGATTTCCACCTTGATTGGAGATCATGAAGCAACAGGATGGGTTTTTATCTCTCTGCTCTACGTGACTAACACGAGTTCTGTGCAAACGTGAAGTGCTGAGGAACTGCTTTCACTCTTACTCTGCTGCATGTGTGTGTTCATTGTTGTCTAAACTTGGGAATAATTGCTGTGGAACTTTCAGATGTTTTCCTGTAGGCAGAGCGGACAAATCCCTCAAGGGAGAAAGGAGTTGGCTCCTTGTGAGGACCTTGATCTCTAAGACTTGGAAAGGAACAGCTTGGCTGTGCTGGAAGAAGGCTGCATGTGCATCCACGTGCTTTGGAGGCAGGCTCCTGGCTGGGCCTGAGCCAGCTGCCCCATTGGAACGTGCTGAGGAAGCAGCTCTGCTCCATGTGCAGCCAGGCTGCTGCTGGAGCTCCCACAGCACACAGGGACACAGAGGGAGAAGCTGTTTATTCCTGCTGAGGCTGGGAAGGGACAACAGGGTGGCAGAGGGCTCACCCTTCAGGTGGCTGATCAGTGTTGTTTGGGAAACAGTGACAAAAGTTGAGTATGAGACTGAAGAAATGAGCCAAAAGATGGGACAAAACATGCAATGCTGTTTTAAGCACATAGGCATGCAGATGGGCACCTCCTGGGGACTGGGAAAATTGTTTTGGGAGTTAACTTAATTAGAAATTTCATGGGAATTACAGAAGTACCTGCCTGACTTCCAGACATCTAAATGCCTCTGAAGAAATGGTCCTTAGGGCCTGTTTTAACCACCCCAGTGACCACAGCACACAGGGATCAGATGGGTGAAAATGCACCTCTCCTGCTCTGCTGGGTACTGCTGGTATTTTGGTATCCCCTGCCCAGGGCACTTGACCATCAGTCCTGCATGCAGATTGTTGGAACTGGTGCTGACCTTCACAGGAACCCATCAAGATGTGGACATGGTCAGATAGGGTGCAACAAAAGAAAAGTGCAATGGCAATATTCCACCTTGAGCCATGATACTGGAACCCTCTTGGCTAAGCAGGTAAATTACCTCAGTTACAAGGAAAAGCCAAATGCTGCAGGGAGGACTCATATTTTCATATGTAAACCCACCTTCCCCTTATGTTAGCACCAAAGCCACAGCACAGAAAGACCAAGTAGGTAGATTCACAGGCACAAAAAGATCTGTCTTCCTCTGAAACAGTAACTACATTTTTGTTCTAAGGGTTGGACTTGATGATCTTAGAGGTCCTTTCCAACCCAGATGATTCTGTTCAAAGTAAGAAGAGGGCAGGAGGTGTAAGGAGTGATCGTTACATGCTGGGGTTTTATTTATATGAACTATACAGAACACCTTGACAATCTCTGGGATACACAGAGCTATATATAGAAATGTGAGTAACTGTATTAGTGAGCGTGACACTGTCTGCAAGCCAGAATATTCCTGAGTGGTTTCAGCCATGTGCTTTCCTTCCTCCCCCCTCTCGCCTTGAATAGGTTATTCTAAATCACTTTATCACTATCTAAAATATTTTTTTCTTGCCTTTTATGGTAGTTATTCTGTATGAGCAGTGTGTAGCCTAAGACTTCCTCAAAACCTCCCATTTTCTGCTGTCTTGCAGTTTCTGCTGAAGAAATAAGTTCATTAGGATCTTGTAAAGCTCCACCTCCATCCCACTGGAGTAGGTTATTCTGCAGTGAGCAGGGTATGCAAAAAAACTTTATGGCTGGAAAAGCAGAAGTGCTATGACAATGAGTAACCCCAACAGGCTGATGAATACTCCAGAATTGGTACATACCTGTATCTCTGTATTTCTTACTGAACTTTTTAGACCCAAACACCAATCTAAGAAATAATGTCTTTCCAGGCAATGCAATCACTTGAGGGGTTTCAGTGTTGTAATTTGAGGTTTTACACACTGCTGTGAAGTGCTATTTGTTACTGAGCTCGAATACAAATGCTAAATGATTCTGACTGGAGTGGGAACTAATCCTGATTTGGGACCCATGTTGTGCTCTCCCAGCAGGCAGTTCTGGGAGCAGCAGAGTCCTCAGGAAGCCTGAGAGTCCCATGGGTTTGCTTTTCTTGGGTGACTGAGTTCCAGCAGAAGTTTTTCCCGTGGCTGCACCACACATAAGGTTACTCCCTCTCCCACGAGGGTTCTCTGGTGTTTCACACCACGTGGAGTTACACATTTATTGTTCCCTCACTTGCTATGTTCACAGGGTTTTTCTCCTTTACCCAGTCTCTGATCTTTCCAGCAGCTGGAGCACAAAAATCTATCACACATGGCTGACACCAGCCAGTTGACTCAGACTGTCTTTGCAGGGGGGCAGACAACAGACACATCTGCATGGTTACCATCACACATTATTCACTTTGCTGGGAACCTAGTTTTATGTATATTTATTTAGTCACAAGCAGTAGCTTGTGGTCACGAGCAGGCTGGTCACTGGTATTAATCAACAAGGGTAATCTGTTCAAACCAAAGAGCAGAAAGCTGAGAGACACCACCTTAACCACAAGCCAGAGAACACAGGGGAACACTGTCTGTGAGAACTGAAATGGAGAAGAGACAAGAGAGAAGGAGGATTTTTAAACAATCCTGGACAGTAGTTGACTCCTGGACCCTGCAAGGTCAGAGAGGATTATGTGAGGGGTTCCTCTTGAGGAAAATGGGATGGGTTCATGGAAGACACTGTTCAGGTTCATGGAGAGAGGCAAGAGGTAAGAAGTAAAACCTAGCAAGCCTTTTTCAAGCAACAGACTTACTGTAATCTAGGACTGGCAAGAGGACAATAGAAACTGGTATCTGATGTTTTGGGGAAAGCAAATCAGGAATGTTTGATGGTGCACCCAGAGCAGTGGTTCAGAAAGGGGCAGAGTGGTGGTGCAGTTTATGTAAAAGTCTGGGTTGTTTTAATGCACGTGAAGTCATGCAACTGCAGGGGAGGAATTTTTGTGCCAGTCAACAAGTTTTTCCAGAGATTAATTTCACATAAATTAAAGTGACACTCACGGGAATGGCTGGAGAGCCTCGGAACCAAAAGGGACTGGAAGCTGGAACCATATTAGAGGAAGTCCCTTTAGAATTTTTAATTTAGGAAGGGAACTGTTTTGGAAACAGTTAAAGGTAGCTGCAAAGTTTGGTGGTGTGAACTGAAGAGAGAAGTTTAAAGAATGTGGAGAGAAGCAGGGTAGTCACACAAGCAGAATACGTGTAGGTGTTTTGGGAGCAAGCAGGATGCAAAGAATTAAGTAAGAAGAGTGCTGCCTGGATCCAGATGCAGACCTTGGTTAGATTAACCAGATGGATGATCTTCCTTGGGCACTGGAAAAAAAGCAGTGAGATAGAAGGAAGGATCTTTAGAAGGGAAGGGCAAGAACAGATGAGTGAGAATGTGAAATGTGGAAGGCCAGATGTGGAAAAAGAGGTTCTGGATACAGTGGAAGTAAAAGCTTATGAAAGCAAGTTTTGAAATAAAGCAGTGATGCTTTCCAGCTTGTAGAAAGTGAACAGAGCAAGTGAGAGGTGAAACAAAGTTTATGTAGCCAAGAAAGGAGATGACTGAGAAATAAGACTTTGTGCTTTGTTCCTTTTAAAGCCACGCCACTAGAAAAAATCTTGAGGTTCATTGTGAGTGAAGATGATTGCTCTTACCTACTTCTAGAGCTAGTGTGGTGTCACCACTTGGTAATAGTGATGGACACAGTGAAAGGTCTCTGGTGACTGCACAGGTAAAAATACAGGTGAGGATGAATTTCCCCATCCAGCTCCTTTGTCACAGCTCCTGTGAACGCCCCATTCAGAACGAGCGAGCGGTTTATTTATACAGTTCCTTTCCTGTGACCCGTGGAACCAAATCTGTGTCACGGAATAAGGTCACTACACTGTCAGCTGGGTGACAACCCCAGCTTCAGCATTGACTCGGGACTGGAAGCCATGGGCCCCAGGCCAAGGGGTGCTGAGCGTGCCACGGAGGTGACGTGTGAGCTCCTGGTGGAAGGCTCCCAGCCGACCGGCACGCCGCCACCCCATCCCCGTGCCAATTCATGGAAAGGCAACCCGGACACCTCTGAAGGCAGAGACTCAGAGTCTGGCTGTCCAGATGGATGTGGCCCTGTGCTGGCAGCAGGGAAAACCTGGCAGGGAGAGGGTGTCTGCTGGGTAGTCACTGGCCATTCATGATGAGGGAGGGACAGAGAAGTGCTGGGGCATGGCAGTGAGGACCATGAAGGGCCTGGAGCACAAGTCCTGTGAGGAAGGGCTGAGGGAGCCCTTAGTTTGAAGAAGAGGAGGTGAGAGACCTTAGTGCTCTCTTCAGCTGCCTCAAAGGAGGTTGGAGTAAGGAGGGAAACAGCCTTTTGTCCTGAGTGAACTGTGATAGAACCAGAGGAAATGGATGGAAGCTGCACCAGGGGAGGTTTAGGCTGGATATTTGTAAACATTTTTTCACTGAGAGGGTTGTCAGGCACTGGAATGGAGTCACCAACCCTGGAGGCATTTAAAAGGCATTTGGACCTGGTTCTTAGGGACATGGTTTAGTAGTTAGATTATGGTTTGGGTCAAAGGTTGGACTGGATGATCTCGGAGGTCTCTTCTAACCTAAAACACCCTGTGATTCTATGATCAGCTTTCAAAAGAAGACTGAATGCTTGCTGAAGATGCCTTGTTTGCTTCGGCCAAAATCTGGTGATTTTGCAAGAAATGGAGGAGACAAGGACAGATGTTACGTTGCTGTAGACTGGGGTAGCTCTGGGATTTCAGGAGATTTCAGGATTCGGGATTTCAGGAGAGCATGCTGGTTGAGTTTTGGCTCAAGGTTGTGAAATTTTACCATTCCAGTTACTTCTGGTATAAAACAAATGTAAGTCTGTCCCCTCAGACATTACTGCTGAGACACCTTGGTGCTGAGAGTTTGTTTGGGGTTTCTGTGTCAGTGTGAACAGGTAGCAACCTGGCTGCTGCAGTTGAATCCTTCGAGCAGTGACATGACAACTGTACCACAGGGTGCCTGCCAGGTTCAGGCAAGGACACAGCAGAGTGCAGGTCAGCAGCAGAGCTGCAAATGAGGTAATGCCTTATCAGCAGACAGGTCAGGGCTCTGTGTATCAACTTCTGGAGCACAGAGTGACTAAAAATAACTTTCTATTGCAAGTACCCATTTCCAGAAGAAAATGCCCTTGTTTAACACCTTCCACCCCAAAGAAACCAGGAATGTTTTATCACAGTTCCTGCATCCCTTGATATCCCAGTGGTCTAGTTCACAGAATCACAGAATGTTAGGGGTTGGAAGGGACCTCAAGAGTCCAACCCCCCTTGCAGGGCAGGATCACCTGGGGCTTGGATGACTGGCTCACGTGCTCTGCTTTCCCCTCCAGAAGGTGACCAGAAGTCAAGAGTAATATAAAGACCTGAGGAATCCCAGCCCCATTCCCATCACCTGACCATCACCAGGGATAATATTACAGTTATGCACCAGCCTCTCTCTCAGGAATCTGAGTGTCTGGAGCAAGTGTGGGACTGAACTACTTCTCGTGCCATTTGAAGCTCACATCATCAGATCAGGCTCTAGACTACTAAATAACCTCACATGTCCACTTCCCACTTTGGTCTGAACTGTGAACAGAGAAGCCTGTGGCTTATGTTTTTATGCTAGACTTCATACCTGTACACAGGCACCAGAGAGATCCCAAGCAAATAGCACCTCTATTCTTAAAAAAAAAAAATAATTAAATTCACAGTTCATTTTTAACTTGCAGTGTGCTTAAGAGGTTTATTTAATCCACTACATTGTAGCTGATGACATGTATGAAGAGGTCCACAGCACTTCAGTTCACACTGGCAACTATGGAGCAGTATGGGTTCAAGTCAAGGGGAGAACTGAGCAAGGTCCAGTTTCTCATGAACACAGGGCAAAAAAACTTTAACTTAGGTACTCTGAGTTTATCTGTCTTCACAAAAATGTGTATCTGATTTCTGCTTTCACTGCTTTGTCCACACATAAGCAGTGAGCTTAAGCAGGGCCATTGGATCAGGCAGGACAAACCTCCTCTGCATGTGCTATAGTTGACTAAAGGCTGGCCTTTTTTTTTTTTTTTTTTTTTTTTTTTTTTTGCCTGACTACAGAAAGTACAGGAGTATAAAAAGGACAATTAAGCACCACTTCTAAGCATGTCTCTTCTTCCCATGCTGCACACCCTGGCAACAAATCAATTTTGTCTTTTGCTGTGAGACTTTCTCTCTCTTTCCCTGCCAGCTCAAAATTACTCTCCCAGAATCCTCAACCAACTTTTTTTTTTACTCTCTGCAGTTCATCCTGCCAGTTGCCACTTTAGTAAATAGCATATAGCAAGCAATAACTTTATTTCTTCCCTTCCCTCTAAAGGTTAACTATAGGTGAATGTTTTATTCTTTGTAGCAAGTAATTGACATGCATGAGCCAACTTTCTGTTCAGAACATAATTTGTATTCTTGAGAGATCTGTGCATATTCTTGTTCATGCTGCTTCTTCCCTGAAGGGATCTGGGAGGGGGAGGAGAGGGAGAAGCTTTTAAAGTTTGGCTCACAAAAGTTACAGAGAATGATCTAGGCTTTCAGCTCCATCAGATAAATGGTAATGTAACTGCACAATGTACAGTAGAGTGGCACGTACTGATAGGAAAAGACCAGTAAATAACAGGGGGGGAAGGGAAGTCAGCAGGCAGAGAAAAGAGAATACTCAGCATAGAGGCAAGCTTGCTGTTAAAATATAAATCATTAGAAAGCTGGATCCCAGGCTGGCAAGCAGAGACAATTCAGGTGGGGTTTTAATGAATCCGTGCAGTTCATATCTCTACACTTGGGCAGTGTTTGCTTAATCAGACTTAATGGGGTGATCCCAAGATGACTGAAATCATATTTGTTTCTGTCATTTCAGAGTTCAAGAGTGTGTAACAGAACCATTTTTAATGGGGGTGCAGCTGTGGTATTTAAGGAGCATGCTGCTTTTTTTTTTTTTTTAAGTAAATCAAGAGTCTTCTCATGTGGTTACGTCTTCTTGTGAGAAGGTCTTTTCAGAATTTATGTATAAAAGGAATGTCAGCACATATGCAATGCCTGTCATTTAGAACCTGGCTCGTGGGTTGTGGTCTCTTTGGTCAGGTTGGTAGGTGTGGTGGGCAGAGCTGCATAAGCCTTGAGATGCCATAATCTGTCAGGTGCCACTTCAGGCCTTTAAGCTTACCACACAGTAGTGAATTTTTATTTTGTAGTAAGGATCTCCAGCCCCCACATACAGTTTTTTCAAGATTAAACAAATGTAAGAGCCACTTAAGCAAACACAGAACATATTGCAAAATTAATGTGAAAACACATTTAAAGGCTTGATATGCACACTTTCATCTACCAGGGTAGGTGCTGCCTCAGAAGCAACCTCCTTAGCTTGAAACATACCAGTCTGTGGTGTCAGAGGAGTGAACAGTGTATATTTACTCAAGAAAATATGATTCATGGACAGAAATGGGAGAGGATTATGTATTAGTTGTATATTAGTCTTGGCAACTTATGGGACTTGGCTAGTGGAGAGTCTTCATGCTACTTAGGTTACAGCCCCTGGGGGGATCTTACAGCCCTTGGCTTGCAGATGCTGCTGCACCCACTAGCAAATGTTCTCCATACACAGGTCCCCATTGTCTAGTAAAAAAATTGCTCTAAATACTAAGTCACCAAGACAATTTACCCAGACACAAAGCCCAAAAGAGCACCATGAGGTTATTCTTTCCACTCTTTACTTCAAACAGGTGTGCAAAGGGAACATATCAGAGACTGAAATAGAAGGTTAAGCAGACTGTGAATTTCCATCTATGCACTGTCTAATTAAAGCTACAAACATATTAGAGCCTGAGAATTTTGTTTAGAGTAATCCCTTTATCAAAGCTGTCATTTGCCAGGAAATGTTAGAAACAGTTTCTTCAGCTACTGTGTCTGCCATTTAAATACCAACATTTCTCACCAGCTTTCAGTTTAACCCACAGAGGCTCCCCACAGTCACTATGGGCTGACTTATGAGCCCCTTACTCATACCAGTGATTAGTTAATTCCACAAATGGCTCCACTGACTGCAAAGGGATCACATTTAATTATGACTGCATCAATGTAAGAGATTTCCAGCCCTTTACAGGGCTTTTACATCTAATGCAGATAGTGCTATGAGATAATCACAAGAGCAGTACTCCCAGAGGTCCTGATCACCAGACTTTTTGCTGCTTCTGTTCATGTGAGCAATAACCCACTGCACCACAGACAAGTGGCAAAATGTTACTGCTGCAAGCTGTGTTAAGGCTGGGTTTGGTTTTTTCTACTGCTGTCTTTCTACAAAGAGCACTCTGCCTCTTCTGCCTCTTGTATTCTACCATAATAGCAGCATTTTAAGCTCTTAGGTGCAAGGATTTTCTCGACTTCAAACTGTCTCACTTGGTGGGATCCTGAGTTTTTCAACTCTACCCAGTATTTGCACTTACAAATAATTAACAGATTATACAGAGAAAAAAAAAACAGATTTGTGTGCTACTCATGTACCACAGCAGTGTCTAAAGACCTCAGCTGAGCTAGGGGCCTCCTTCTGCTAGACACTGTAAGGATACATCATATGCTTTTGATTCCCCTCACTGTTATCTGTGTCTTCCCAAAGGGCTGTATTGTTAGTTTCTTACATGGATGCAGTTAAAACCACATGTGATCTCACTGCAGGCAGCAGTGTTATTTGTGAGATTAACTAATCATCCCTGTGGAAAAGCAGCTCATGTTCAGGTGGATGGTTAATGAAGGGAAAAGGGAAATAAAGCTTTTCAGCACAGGAACTGCAATCCTACGTGAAGCAGCAGTCAGACTGGGACCAGAAACAGATGCTCATGCATTGAGCAAGCTCTCCTGAGGCCACCAAGTGTGCCCAGGGCTAAATGTACAAACAGATGAGAGGCTTGCCCATTACCCCAGGGCTCCTTTTGCTAGTGTCCCAGGGACACATTTCCCTGCTAAGCTTTTGCCTCTATGCTACGAAGATTTCTTTTTTGAGAACTGCTATGTAATAACCTAAAATAGCCTGCCCCATCCATCCTGAGCGCAGCTGGGCAGAGTTCCTTCATAATATCTGTCATGCCTAAAAATATTCCTGTTATGAAAAGAGAGACAGAGATGCCATGTCTGGCTTTGTGTGCTGTGCCTGTGTGTTCAGTGTTTGCATGAGTGCTTGTGGAGTAAGTCTGAGAGTGAGACTCCTCATCCCCAGAGTGTGAATGCTGTACTGAAGAACTGTCTAAAACAGTGAGCTACATGAATAAGGGTTTGAGATTTCTTTCAGAGTGTTTGTCTGTAGTGTTTGTCTCCTGCTGTGTTATAAATACATCTAAGCCAAAGCAGACCTTCTGTTAAGCAGGGCAGGGAATACCTCTGAATTCTGGACTTGCTAAACTGGCAGAGCTGTGGGCACTGCTGTTCACAGTGATACTTCGTGGGGTGAGAGAAAAAATTACAACCAGGAATGAAGGCAAGCTAAGCCTCACAGGTGAGATGAGGTGTAACATTTGAATGCTTCCAAGGAAAGAAACTAAAAGACAGTGCAAAGTAGACAAGATGTACGTTGGTGTGTAGAGGATGATAGTGGTGAGGACCATAGTGACAAAGCAGAAAGGTGGGAGGTGGTTTAGATCATATGCAGTTTTCCTGCTCTGAAAGTTTGAAGTCACAGAAAAAGAGGAATCTGATATAACCATAAAGAAACAGAGGGAAAAAAAATAAGCTTAAGGACAGAGGAAAACCCTATTAGTTAAGTGTTTCTCACAGCTTTTTTTCCTTCTTTCCTTTTATTTAAATGATGAGGTGTTCAGCTCTGCGAGAGAGAGACAAACCCTGCGACTGGGGCCTGCCCAGCTTGGGTATTTTAAAATGCAAAGCAAAGCAAAAACATGCAAGCACAAACACCTGCTGGGTTTAGAAGAGCAGAAAGAAACAAGAGAGAGGAAGAAGCAAAGAAAATGCCCAGTTGTCTCCAGTTCCCTCTGAGCTCAGCCCAGGTCAGCACTGTTGCTAGCTAAACCACAAGATACGAGTTCCAGCAGATTTATGAAAGGATGGATATTTCTCAGGAGTGCAAGCTTTACATCAGGTTCCTGTTGCTTTAAAACCCTCTTTGCTTCATGGTTTCTGTGAGTCTACAACCAGTATCTCCATGTACTTGTCCTCTGTGCCTGCTGAAAGCTGCTTCTTACTTCCCTGGAGGGAGAGACTCAGGCAGACGAGGCAGCACCTTTCTGCCCAGTTCTGCACAGAAGAACCAATAACCCTTCCAAAGAGACTGCCATTTACCCCCCTGAATATCCTGCATTAAGTGCAAACTCATACTCATCTGTACCATTAACTTTTTAAAAGGACTTCTAAAGTCTCTTTCATAGCCTATAAAATTCTTTGGGAGTTTCAGAGGAATTCAGGTATTTTCAGGTTAGAACAGTTTTGGTGGAATAATGAAAACTAAAAGCAGTGATAAAAAGCCCAAATCCCTGAAAGCACACTGCATGTCCTTCCCCATGCATTAGGCTGTAACAAGTGTGTTGACAGGCAACCTTAGATATTCAAGCATGAAGTAAACAAAAAGCCTGAGGATTGTGAAGTAAATATTTGGGTGTATTAGCTAACTGTTTGTGGGTGTTTGGTGCTTTCAAATTTGTTTGTATTAATATTGGAGCCCAACTCTCCTTCCAAAAAAAGATAACTGAAATGATCTGTCTCCTGCCCACAGTCCTCTCCTCTATCAATATTTTTGCTTATCTCTCTTCTCATGTTTCATGTTGTTTCAAGCAGCTCTTTAGCAAGCCACAAAAATGTGAGCTATCCATCTAGGTTTAAGTGGACCCCAGCTGAAGTAAATACTCCATGCAGGCATGCTGGTTTTCTTTTCCATTTCTTGGTAAGTCCTCTATGGGCCTGCTACATGTAGATCATGAGTCTTTAAAGTGTTTAGTGAGAAGACCATGCATTATAGAAACTATTGCTTTCACAGTGCTGTGTTTCTATAGTAACCATCTTATTAAAGCACTGCAGCCATCTGCTTTAAATATTAACTTCACAAGACCATCAGGACAAGCTTAAAACAATATCACATGCTCATTAAATATTAAAACTAGAAACAAAAGGAAAGAACTACAGGAGAGAGCTTTTTCTTCTTCCTTCAATCTAATCTTTAAAATAAAAAAACCAAGACTTTTTGCTCTTTTTAGATTATTTAACAGCTCATGCCAGCACTTTCAAAAGAACTGTTTAAGTGACCACACAAGCTGCTAGTGGCATAAACTCTGACTTCCTCAGTGCTGCAGAGAGAGATTAAGAAAATAGCTTTTGGTGGAAGGTGGTGACTCTGGTGTATGTTCCTCCTAGTAACAGATTTTCTTGACCCTGTTTTTGTAGCAGTACTCTGGCATGTAATGTGGCAAAGTCTTTAGAGAGGGAAACCAGCCAGCAGAGCTGAGCAGTGCCACACTGGAGCACACAACTGTTTCTATCAGTCTGCTCAAGGGCAGGTGCCTCAGAGATAGGTGTAAACACTCAGTAATCCATTCAGCCAACACCGTGGGACTTAAGCCCTCCCTGTATGTTGTATCCTAAGGAGCAGGAGCAGACACATTGTCCTCAACTCACAGAAATGCCTCCTGCTTACACAGGAACCTGCACCAGCAACAGGCTGTGACAGCAAGGTCCTCAGGTTAAGCACACCCAGTCGTATTTGTTTCCTTTCAGCAATCTGAAATATGTTGGCTGCTAGTTCTTCAAATACTCTGTTTATTCAAATTCTTCTTGAGAGCCAAAGGTAAGCTCCTAAGAGCACAAACACTGAATGAGGAATAGCAGTTCCCAGAATTGTGTGAATATGAAGCTGACAGTCAGTGTCAGTCCTTTTGAGAAAAAAAGCAATTTTTGCACAGGCTACAGCCCTCTTTCAGTGCTTTTGTCAGGCATTAAGTTCCCTTTATTCACAGCCCTGGCAAGGTCTGATCAAAATGAGCAGACTTGGAGGAATAAAGCATCCCCACTAGCAGAGGTCTTGAGCAGATTATTCAAGTATTTGTTAAGAGACAGCTAAGATGTATCTGGCTTGGGAGAAGATGAGATTGAATTGCCTCTACCATGGCTATTTCATACAACTTTTCCAACTTTGTCACTGCCATGTGCTGGTACAGGGAAATTCCATTTGGTATATCCTGGTCGAAATTTTCTGGACAAGGGTGCAAGCAAATTTGTACAGGCCATAAGGGGCTCACAGAAGGAAGATGCTGACACCTCTTTCCCCCAAAGTTAAACAAAGGTGGTGGGAAATGAGTAGAAAAGCAGACTTGAGCTTGCTGCTTCTGGTGTATGTATCTTGAATTCCTAAATCAGGTTTTCTGCTCTTCTCCTGTTCCATAATAAATACTGTTTTCTTTTGTTGGCATATAATTTGGCTTCTAGAAATAGGGGCTTCATCATGGTTTGAAGCTTTGGATGTTGGCCCCAGCCAAAGGCAGACTGCAAGGCAGAGCAGGGTTTTTTCTAGTACTGAAAGACATGGGAAGAAACATCAGCACCTCACTGCTTTAATCCTGTGAAGAAGAAGAGCCATTCCTAGCATGGCTGAGCCAACTTTTTGTTGGTTTGTTTTTTTTTTTTCTTTTAAAACTCACTCTATTCTGTGGAATTCCTTTGCTTTCCTAAGAGCATCTCTGGGCATTTTCCCCCATACATTCCCCAGTACTGTAAAAATCTAAAATACTCATTGTTCCTTTCATTGTTCTTGTACTCGTGGCACACAAAGTAGTTCTTGTGGGTCTCCAATTAACAGGGCTTGTTTTGGTTTTAAGTAGGGTGATGGGAAGCACCTTCTGCCTGTGGTTTGTTCTGCAGGCCTGCTGCATGTTCCTACCTTGCTTTTGAGTGCTGTGGGCAGTTAACTTCATTTATGGTCCAGGAGGTGTTCTGTGGGCTTTTTTCTCTGTGCATGGAAAGAATTGGTCTGGTAAGGAACTGTGTTCTGCTGAGAAGGCAGTGAGTAAAAGAGAAACAATGTGGTCCCTGTCTTTCTACCTCCAGAGAGTTCCCACTGCCACATTCTGTGCTGCAAATTTTGGTAACACGAATCAGACCCCATCCAAGATTCCCAGCTCAAAGAGACATCAATGAAAAATCTCTCCTGTAAATAACACAGGTGCTGTTTCATCTCTACCACTATTTTGGTAGACTGGCTTTTGGAAGGGGCAGGAGGGAGAAAGGGGAATGGCAGAAAATTATGAATTGCTGAATAATCTCTCACCCTCTCCCTGCCACACACCAGCTATGGTTGGGGATGGTTGTTTACTGTGCCAAGGGATTGTTTTCCCCAAACTATGCACTGACATGATCATTGATCAGCATATGTTCTAACTGTAAGAAAAAGCACAAGTCCCAGTCTGTTTTCTGGCAGTTGGGTAAAACTCTTCCATATGAATTGCATCCATTAATCTGAAGACATAATTAAACCTTAGGTGTGCCTTTTGCTGAACTTGTTAAACAAGATTTCCATTACTTTTTTACCTAGAGGACAAACCCATGACAGAGTCTATTTATTTTGAGATACCCATCTAAACTGACACAATGGTGGTATTCACCCTGTAGCATACAATGGTAATGTTAGATTATTTGCTTCCACCCTGCCCCCAACTTATAGCATGAAATAAAATAATCTTCAACAGCAGCAGCAGCAGTGTTTCTTTCCTTAGATTCTCTTTATTGAGTGACTAAAAGAAGCTCTGTGTATGGTCTAAGAAAAGATCATAAACCATAACAGTAAGATTCTCTGAGTCAAAAACACAGGAGACACATCATTTGTGTATCTCTATAGATCTTACACTAGTTAAGTTAAATGTACTGGTAAAGCCCACAGACACCATAAATACTAATAAACCAGTCCTAGTAAACCTCACTACTTTCTGAATTGCAACATTTTTTAAAGTGCTTCTGGAGAAGGACTCCAGAAGATGTACAATGATGGACCCAGGGAAAAAGCTATATACATTTAAAGATTTTATAGTGAAGCTCTACCTTCCCTTCCTCTGAGTCTGCCCATACTTACACAGTTGGACAGGAAGGTGGATTTGCTTTCCTCAGGCAGGAGACATGCCATAAAGAACTATTAGAATAGGAACAGAGCAGTGACCTATTTTCAGTACTTGCATTCTTATTTCTAGGTCTATTACATACAGTGTAATGAACACTGTAATGAATATTCAGCAGTGAAAGGACATCAATAACTGACACAAGCACATTTGCTCACTCCAAATGCAACATTAAAAATCAGCTAGGAAACTGGACAAAACCAGAGATGGGTCAGGGGGTGACCTGCAGAGCACTTCACCTGCTCAGGTTAAAGCTATCTGACCACAAGAAAATTAGTTAGTGACCAGGAGAGAGTGGACACGTCAGCCTCTCTGCTTTTATTTTGTTTACATAATGAAAAAACTCTGCTGGAGCTTTGACAGCTCTAATACAGCACTGCCATGGGGATGGATGGAAAAGGTGAAGACAATGGAGTAGCTTTATATTGACAAAAGTTTTATTCAGTAATGGAATTGAACCGCATGGGAAAAGAGGCACGGAGAAGCTTGTAGAGTATCTTTCCTAAGAGCTTTGCTATTACCATATTTCCAGCACTGCAATATATCATAGTAATATACAAGAGAACTGCCATCTTTCTACCATCTTTTCTGTTTCTGAAAGGAAAGGTCAGTCTTTCTCTTTGGGAGGAAAAAACATCCTTCACCATTTAGAAGGCTTTTGCAAAGCTGGGATTAAATTCTTTGATTCTAAAAGTAAAAACTGGAAGCCATTTATTAAGATGCATGGGTTGGTTTTGCTAGTCTAGAAGCTCTTTCAAGAAAGCTCTGTTTATCTTTGTTTATCTTAGTTATGTAGCCTGTCTCCCTCCACATACATGTATTTCTGAGAAAACTTCAACATGCCAGAATCTGTCAAACTAGTGGTCTCACCATGTACTTCCATATTATAATAACCTGCTAATTTCTAGGAAGGAAACTGCTATAGAGTAATTTAGTGTACAATACAAACTTCATTGAAGAATGTCAAGGTTAAAAAAGGGACTTCTTTTCTTCTGCATCTACTGCATCCAGAAGTGATTTAAAAAAAATATATATACAAAGATAAATATGGACATCTGGCAGTTGAGCTCACAATGCCTGTTTGCTAAGGGGGGTTTCAGCTATGCGTTTTTTCTTAAGACCTGTGTCAAATAACTAAGCTATACAGTGATATTCATATTTTGGAGAGGGAGGTATGTAATCTGAAACTAATAAGGCATCTTTTTCCTAAACGGATGATAACACCTGACTACAAAACATTCTCTAGTGCCCAAGTGTTACTAAAGGGATAAAATAGGAACTATCAATCAGGAACCACACGATTGCACAGTGTTCTTTCCTTTCAGCCAAAGTAAGCTGGCTTTGCAGTTCCTTCCCACTGTGCAAATGTGATGTACTGAGTCAGTTGAACAGAGAAGCAGAGTTACGGTGCTGAAGAACACCGTCACTCCTATCCCCGAGCTGCTGAATCACTTACCCACTGCTCCTGCTGGTTAATAGCAGCTATTTTTAGTTCCCCGGTGGAAAACCCTCTCATGGTGGCAATGATATTTCAAAACAGTTTAGGAGCAAAACCACCTATCTGCCTCCAGCCTCTGCTGTGCTCTCGGAGCCTGCGTTAGTGATGAGCGCCCTGACGTTCCCCCCCAGCGCCGGCGATCCAGGTCACCCCGGCGCTCGCCAGCTCTCCCGTGAGTGCCTGTAAGAGTTCTGGGGTCATGTTTGTAAACACTGCTGCCATGTGCCAGGCACCAGCGTGACCTGGAGTGCCCAGCCCAGAGGTAAACCTTGGCGCCAGGCTCCGTGTCATGCAGCCAACCAGAGCCAATCCTCTGGCTGGCGCCCGCTCCGCGCCACGGCTGTTTGAATGGAAATCCTCTACGTGGAGATGTGCTGATGTTCATGGGTGTCAGGCAGGTTCCTTCCCTCAGCTGTAAGCAAATGGCAAAGCTGAATTGTTCTCAAGAAAAATGAAAACTCGTTTCTGCCCTCAGTCATTGGAACTGGAGCCAGCTTGGTCCCGCAGCACAATGCAGAACGATGGCTACTAGGAAAAAGAATTGTATGAGGGCACCTCGCCAGAGTTTCCCAAATGACTTCCAAAGACAGATAACTGAGGCTTCGTCTCTGTAATAGCTTTTTTGCACTGATGAAATTTAGACCGCATTTGAGGAAGTAACTCCTAAATTACTTCTGTTTATCAGTGGAGGTTGTGTGAAGCTAGATATGGCCAGTACAAACACAAGTCACAAGTCTTTCATTTCCTCTTAACGAGAAATTAACAGATACAGCCACCCAAACCCCATGGAAAGTTTCATCTTGCCCTGGCCACACATTTTATATGCTTTGAGAAAAAGAAACGCTGGAGCAGGGATGCACAGCCTGTGGTCACCATCCCACCCCCCTGTACGGGCTCTGTTTACAGTGCAGCCCTAAGTCTCATTTGCTTTGACCTTTGCAGGGAGAGCTGAGAATAGGACAAAGAGTTAAAGTGTTACCAGACCCTGCTGAGTCTGCACTTCTCAGCTAGAGAGCCGGCTGGAGGAGGGTGTGCGTGCAGCAGGGGGAGAGTAAAACAAAAGGAGAAAAATAAACAGTGCACACCCCGAAACAAAACAGGGGAACAAGTACAGAAAAATGCTGGTCTTAGAAGAACATGAACTTTTTTGTTTGCTTCCCTCCGTGGAGTTATATCTGGTTATCTGAACTCAAGGTACAGTAGATATATGAGCCCTTGAACTCTGAACTGGAGGGGAGAGCAGCAAAAAGTCAGTCGATACAATTCTAGCTGAGCGGCTGGGAAGAAGCGTGCTTTGTCTTTTTGTGTCTCAGCTATGGGAGGCCATTTAATGCAGCAACAGCAGCTGTTCAAACCTCTTTTTGCTGAATGCCAATGGCCTGCTAAAACAAAGCAAAACCAAGGCAGCCTTCTCTGTGTGACAACACAACCGTGGTTTCAAATGCTGGCTGCTCCAAGCTACTTGCGTTTCGTTGAGACCCATCTCTTAAACCTGAACCAAAAAGTGGGAAATAAAGAGAAAATGCGCCCATTTGTTGCCACAGGCTTTCTGAAATCGTGCCCTACTGTAAATGATAACCCAGTTCCCTCACAGTGTCTCTGGAAAGCAGAACAGCACCTTCCTCACTGGTGCGTGCGCGTCTGGATAGCGCTCTCCAGCGCTACCGCTCTGTCGAGCAATAAAGTTTCTATTTCTGACTCACTGTGGACAGACAACCTTAACCTTGCTCTAAACCACCAGCTTCAACCTAAACCAAGCAAACCCAAACAAGCAGGCAGACTCCACCAGCCCCTGGGGGCCCTCCTGCCTTTGGGCCATGACTTCACGAGCAGCCATGGATGTGGGTGAGAACCAGGGGCTCCGTCATGCAGGGAGCGTGGCACCTTCTCACCCGTGGTGCCTCGGGGACACCCGGGAGGGTGTTTGTAAACAGAGCCACGTGTGTGTGAAACACGTGGGGGCTCAGCTGGCTGAACCTCCAAACTGCTGTGGGGAGAGAAGCAACTGGAGGAGGTGAGCCCAAACGCTCCCACTCCCATCTTTTTCCAAAGTAGTTTGTAGTGTTATTGGATCTCTGAACGGGGCAGGGAAAAAAAATCCATCTGTCCTTCACGGTCAGCTACCTCTGTCAGCATCCAGAGGTGCTGCCTGAGTGAAGTTGATTTCCAAGTCAGATTTTATTTCCAAAAGATTTTCATCATGGATTGTATCTGTGGATGTGCTGAAGTTCCTTAGGGCAGGCTCTCGTTACACACACTACATTCCCAACCAGGCTGAGCTCTGCCTCCTCACAGCAAAGGGACTCAAAAAAAACCAGAGAGAGAGATGTTAAGATTTCCCATCTCCATTTCAGATAACAGCTGATTGTTGCACAGGAAGCTATGACTGCTGCTAAGCTTGTGTCACCTGCTTGGGGCTCTGCATCCCAACTCCAGCATTGAGACTACAGGCAACAAATTAAAGTTGGTTTGGGTTGGTTTGTGGGTTTTTTTTTTTCCCTTTGACCTCTGCTACTGTGACATCAATGTGAGAATTCTTGAACCCTGGCAAACTTTTAATTTGTAAAACAGATCAAAATGGGAGTTGTGTGGTAGGTTGGAGCTGATGCATGAGAGCAGTTTGCAGACTGTGGGAAACTTTGCCTGAATGAACAGGAGAATCAAGGGTACTAAAGGTTAATGGGAGTTACTGGAGTACCTACTTACTCAACTGACATTACACAACTTGGTTTCATGCACTGCAATTAACTGACACAACATACTACTTTTAATTAAAATCAGCTCATAGTGAGATTCTGCTTATTTGTTTGGAGGTGCATGAAGACATCTGTGGTGCCAGTAAAAACATCCGTTCCTGCACCCTTTCTCACCTGGAGTGGAGGGTTCAACAGTGCCACAGTCAAAGCAGCATGCAAAAAACTCTCTTTCCACTGCAGGGATAGACCCAAATATTGTATTTGCTGCTGGGTTGTTCTGGATGAGCCTGCTGGTGTCAGTGTCCACAGGTTTGGGCAGCAAAAAAACCAACAACCGTGTTGTCAATCAACAGAAAATGCTACTGAAAACCAACTTCTGAAAAACAAGTGAAAAGCTACTTGTTTCTGAGTCTAGTTTCTGTTTCTTAAAATTGATACTTCTGTTATCTTAGTAAGCAGGAAAAAAAAAAACTATCTGTAAACCTTTGAATGAGCAGGAAGGAGAGTATCATGGGTAAAGCACTGGGGCTTAGGAGATATGAGTTCAGTTCCCAGCTATACCACAGCTTTCCTGTATGTCTTTTAGGTTTAAAAAAAAAAAATATATATATGTATATATATATAAAAAAGGCACTGAAATGAATGGCTCCAGCAGGGTTTGTACTGAGTTGTGTGCTCTGTGTGTGTTTTGGCTCCCGATTGTTGCTTATTAATTTTGTACCCTTACTCTTTGCATGCTTTGCTTGCTCATTAATAGTGGCACCCTAGGGAAAAGACTGCAGCAATGCTGCTTAGGAACTGCTCTGAACACAGACAGCAGGTAGCAATACCAGCTTTGCTTTATTTACTGCAAATATTTAGTTTTTTGGAAGGGAGCTGCCTGCCTCTGCTTTGCATTATAAACAAGCATTATTAGCACTCAGGCCCCTTGTGTGCTGCCAGACCCCTTTTCTTCATCTTCTTTACTGAATTAAATAGCAAAATGGAACAAAAATGGCTTATGTTTGCACAGCCCCAAGCACAGTGGGATTCTGCTTCGTGGCTGAGATCTTAGGTGCCTCCTAACGTGCAATAATTAATTTCACCCTATCCACTCTCCTTATATTTAGAAGCATCAGAGTTGCCATCCTGAATGAGACTCATGCTCCAGCTTGTCCAACAAAGTATACCCAGCCAGCTAGTAGCAGATGTTTAAAGAAAAAGGAGCTTATTCACTAAGTAGTTACAGACTCACTCCTCCAGAAGCAAAACTTCTTTTCACTACATCAGCTACAGTTTATCTTTTATAGCAAAACAACATGTTCACTTGCAACTGCTTTGAAAAGTATTTTTTTAAATTCAGAATTAGTTTTTAGCTTTAATACCTGCCTGCAAGTCTTTCCATACATCTCCTCTCCCTCCCTCCTCAATGAAACAAAAACACTCCCCCTGCTACTTTTCTTTTTCCAGTTGCTAGGATGTATGTGACTGACCAGGTGCCTCTTCATGGGCTGACTGCTCCTGCTCTGTGAGCCCCAGGAAAATGAATAGCGCTTTGTGAAAATGGAAGGGCAACCAGTCTGCAGGATCACAGGTCAGCTGGCAGCACTGGGGAAAAAGGAAAGCCTCCTCTACCTAAAGTTTAACTGCACAACATCAGCACAGTGGGATAATAGAGAAAAATCCTGACTGGTCTCTTGACTTGTCAGGCACTGCCTGTAGTAATACAGAGAAAGAAAACATATCAGCACAATTCTTATTTTTCCTTTGACTTTCTCACACCTACCAAAGCTTCTCCTTTGCATTAGTGATTACAAGGAAGCAGGAAAGCACAGGTACAAATTTAAAGAGAAAAAGTGTTCTGTGGAAACAGAAACACCAGAGAACTGAAAGGCTGTGTTTTTCTGCTTTGTGCATTTTTCATGTTTATAAATATTAAGAGTTGCTTTTCCCAAACTGGTCAGTCTTTTCATTTGGGATGCGTAAGCTCACAAACTTCATGGAATGGAGACTCACTATCATAGGGGTTTTTTCCCCCAAAATGTCTGCTGGTTTTAAGAGTTAAGTAAGTGCAAAAGCTGACCTTTTGCTCAGCTTTGGTGTTTCTGATTTTTACTGTTGCCATGTAGTAATTCTTCACACCTTTTTGAGCAGTACTTTAGGAAATTGGAGGGAAGGGAAGCAACTGCAACAACTCATTTTCCTCATTTTACCACAAGCAGGACAGTAGTGCTGCTTGCACACAAGAGGATATATGCAATCATTCTTTTATTTTTTTGCTTACATAAGAGCTTAAAGAGTTTTGTGTCCTTTGGCAAGTACAAAAATTGTCTAACTTCAAAGTATGCAACTTCAAACGTAAGTGAAGTAGCACTGAAAGAACAAACAGATTAAACCAAAGTGAAAAAAAGTATCAGGGGCATGAAATGGGGGTGAGTGCTGCAGGAACAGTTGTTGTCTCTCATGCAGATATGGGAAGTTATTGAAGGACACTGAAGCTGAGGGCACAACTCTCCTGTCAGCACTGTGCCCAGGGTTAACATTTACCCTTTGATCTCTAGCAGGGCTAAAAGTGGCAAGAGAAGGAACAAATAGTCAGTGCAAATTCAGAAATGCCTTTGTAATATATTCTTTACTCTGGCTTGCTACCTTCTGCTGCAAGAGTTACAGGAACTGTGGGTCAAAAAGAAGTCAGAAAGAAAACTAGAGGATGCCAAGAGCTTAGGAAATAGAAGCAGGTTCTGGATGTGACCCAAATAATTGTGTCTCACAAATGAGAGGACAGGTGAGAAAGGAACCACTGGAGTGTAAGAACAAAAATACAGTGATTGTAATCAACAATAACAAAATGGAAGTAACCAATATGAACATACAACTAATAGCAGAAGTCATTTATAACAAGAACTGCAGACTGGCCTTTATACTCTGCTGTATGATGGTGAATACCATGACTCATTTAGCCAAATTCAGAACATGGAAGAGACACTTGTACCAACTGCTTCCTCCCCATAAGGAAAAAGCAGTCCTTAGGATTCATTTTGTCAGGCAAGTGATGTGCTTTGCACACAGTCCCGAGTGCGTGCTGCAAACCTGCACAAGAAAGTCAAAAAAACCTGGATGGGACTGGAAAACAATGTTTCTGGATGAGAAGCAGAACCTCTGCTAATAAGGTCCTACAGCATGCATGGCACAGGCTTCAACAGTCTCTGGAGCCAAGAACCTGTCTGACAGCTTTGGTTTAGGTCCACAGGGCAGGGCATGAAACACACTGCCAGCTGGGTGCTTCCAACCACCTTTGATATATTTTCATCTGTGCCTCCTGAAGCCACCTTGGCAAGATAGCTCCAGTAATCACCTCCACTTCTCCCCCCTCCTTTTTTCCATTTTTAAATACAGATTGGGTGTATTATTTGGTTGAGTAAATGCAGAAATCTCTATCAAGCTTCTTGCATCTAATCGAGATTCAACACTTGCAGTGGCATTAGTTTTTGTAACAGCAATGCCTCTTTGTGTCAGCATGTCTCATTAATAAAGACTTTCAGCTATTTGATTTCACTTAAAGTCAGTAGGATTCATGATTTCTGTTTTGTTCTTCAAACAGGGAATTTTTCTAGTATTGTAACAGGCAGTGAGTCATGCTTAATTAAGGAAAAAAGATATAACCAGGTACAGAGGGATTCTTGTATTCCGAAGAGCTGTTTTGTCAAGAAGTGAATTCCTTATACATTTCTTTAAAAGGGGAGGGGGGGAGGCAGGGAAATAATTTGAAACCTTTGCAACAATTCCCTCAGCCCCTGGCTCATACTTAGGGTCAGCCCGTTCCAGGCAAACGCGTCAGCACAGCCCAGATTGCGCTGGAGTCGGGGGAAAGAACAGTGGCATCTGACAGAGAACCAACAATCTAGACTGCAACACAGAGGCTCAGCCAAAAACCCAAACTATGATACGTTTTCTTAAACTCTGCCTTTTTTTTTTATTATTATTATTTCTTTCCCCGCCTCCGCCGTCCGTCCGTGAGGACCAGGGACATTCCTAGAACTCTGTCCTCGCTGGCTGCGTCAAGGCAGCTGCTGAGGATGCTGGGACTCTGTTTGTAAACACTCTCACCACGTGCGTGCAACCACATGGAGAGTCATCCTCCTGACCTGAACATCTACTACCCCCTTGGTAAACCAGGGTATTACTGAAACGGAGCCAAATCCTTTCCCAACGCCATCTGACTGAAAGCCGCTCAATCCAGGATGCTGGAGGACAAATCTTAGGCTGTTTATGCAGGTTTAGGAAGGAGATCAAGCAGAAAAATTGTTCAAATTTTAGTCATGGAAATGCAAGTTTAAGCTCATGCAGAGAAAAGACTGCAGAAGTTGCTATCCTCTTCACAAGTCAGAAAAAAATTCGACCTGAACAGAGAAACTTCATCTCCCCCCTGCATATTCCTGGTGAAGCCAATATTTACATGCTGGGAACCCACAGGGAATATATTTGAGGTCAGAGGTCATGCTGTAGAACACGTGAAGGCACTTCATGGTGGCTAAACTGGCACAGTAATTAACCAGAAAGTGCTGAGGATGCTGCCCTGTACCCGTGGAAGACACTTAGGATGGGCAGTGGTTATTTTAGCTTTTCTTGGTTGTCTGAGCTGCCTGGCCACCACCTGTTCCCTTCTTTGAAACTGTCTGAAAAGATCTGCTGCACTTCATTAGGATTAAAATGCTGAATTTTCCTTTCTTGATGAACTTGTGCATATACCAAGCCTATTCCTTTGCACACTGCGACAGAAACACTGCCTTCATTTTAATTTTTTAAATAAGAGGAAAAAAACCCCACACGCATCAAGAATTAGGTCAAACTGAAGCCCTAGTACCACAAGCTTTTATTTATATGTAAGGATAATCCTGCTGGGGTTTTTTGCCACATGTATGCAAGAAGGCAACATTTCAACTTGGAATCCACACCTCCACAGACCTCCTTTGGTTTTGAAGGACAGCCTGAATTTTGTTTAGGTTGCTAAGATCATCAGCTTTCTAGAAGGTACTTGACAGAAATAAACAAGCCTGCTTGAAAAGACAGACAGGAATCTAAACAGCTTTTAATTAAAAGTGTTTTCCAATGCATAGCAACTTTCTTTAAGTTGTTCTCAGAGTTTAAAATCCTTTATTATGAAAAACTGGTAGAACACTCTATCTGCTCCTCTTGTAGGGCAGGGAATCTTTTATTTCTTCATTTCAAGAACAGTGTAAAATATGTGGGTGAAAATACTTAGCTGTTCTTCCCATTCCTCAAAGCTGTTTTTCTCTCCCTTTCTCATGTTACTCCCTGCTACAGACTGAGAGGCACATTCCCAGTATTTTAATCCAAACAACCTTTTTGGGTCAATCATCAGCTGTTCTTGGGATTAGGCTATCTGATGCTGGAGGTTCAGACTTCTACTCCACTAACCCCACCACCTCTGTCTCCACCCACTGAGCATTTCCTTGGGAAAATGGGTGAGGTTTGTTTGGTTTGGGGTTTTTTGTTGTTGTTATTTTTTAAGAGACTTGTCTACCCTAAGGGAAGGCAGAAGTGACTTTTCAATGGATGACTAAGGTGATTACTCATGGTACTTTCCATTTGTTAGATTGCATTATCTAGGATATTGGGACAAGTTATGCAAATTGAACATGCAAGTAGTGATCTGAAAGTACAACCACTCAGTTATGGCAACTTGTCACTAGTTACTTGTTCAAAAGGGTATTTTTCCCACAGAACATCATTAAATGAGTAAGAAGGTATTCACTGCCTTATGGAGTATGGGACTGGAATAATCTTGCAAGTGTGATTGATTCATATAATTCCCTTTTTGGCTTTCAGCCATGATGCAGTCATATGCTTTTTCTCTCTTTCAGACTACAGCTTTTTTTTTTTTTTTTTTGAGTTATGAATCATAGTACATCCCACTCCATTTCAGAACCAGCACATTGCCTTTCAAAATGATGTCACAACACTTAGTGCTGCTGGCTGACTGCCTTAACAGCAATCAGAGAGCTGGACTAAGTAAATACTGTATATTATTTGGCAAAATCATCTGTGGTTGTGTTCTCCAGCACAGTTTCCAAGATAACCACCAACTCCACTTGAAACTTGGCAGTTCTCTTCTACCACTTTCAGGCTCCAATTGTGAAGCTGGCTTACAGATGCTGCTACCACACTTCAAGCTACTGTGTGGCAGTCAAGGGAGAGAGGTAGAAGGGTCACTTGCTGTAACAAGCCAAATTTGACAGCTCATCTGAAATTCCACCTTGAAAAATGGACACTGGGGTTTTTAAGTACCTCATTTGGCTTCTGTAGAAACGAGGGATATCTTTCACTTGGACCAAAACAGCCCAAGGGAGCTGAAGTGTCTGCTCAGGCACACTCTGAGAAAAACATTCTGCTGCCCATGCAGTAACTTGGAAGTGAATCACTCCCTGTAATCCCAAACAGGGTCACTGACATTAGACCAATTCAAATTTCAGGTTTTTTCAACACCTAAGCAGCAGATTTGTTCCAAAGCATGGTGAGGTCTTTTTCTTCAGGGCTATCTGGCTGTTGCTATATTTAAAGGAAGCATATGGGAGATGGAGTCCCAGAAGCATCTGGGGGCAAAAAGGAACATTCCCTTCAAACTCTAGCAGCTGAACTCTGGGTTCCAGCAGCGACTACAGGGTCTCCTCGTTCTGCAGGCAGAAACCAAAACACTTACAACCTCCTAGCTCTGTTATCCAAGGCAGCAACTCGTGCCAACAAGAGACCTTGGAAATCTGTCCGTCATAACAACTCCACAGCAGGCACACGTTTCTTGTTCTTTAAACAATGTTGACATGCCGAAGTCTAGGACCATGCCCACTGTATCAAAACAATACCAGTTTCTCTGGCTGAAAGCCAGGAATCAGCACAATGCCAGAGTCCTCCTTAAAAGCCTTACTACAAGCAGTGATAGTTGGGCAAACTGAGGAGCTTCAGTGTCTCCCATTCAACCTTTTCTTCTTTTGAAGATGTTAAAAAATAGTTCTGAAATAGATGACAGAAAAATCACTTTCTGAGGTTCCCTGGACCCATTCACAAAGGTTTTTGATGTTGCTTCCCACAATGAAGCAACTATTTCTACTGAAAGATGACTTCCCAGCTCTTCATGTAAACAGCAGTTCAGTCTCACTGCCTAAGCACTGTTACTTTTCATGTCTTTGCTCTCCCTTGTTTTCCTCCTCCCTGGATACCCCACTTGTTAGATTTTAGTTTTTTCTGACTTCACTGGCAGGGCTCACACTAAACTCTTGTGACACTGAGGAAGAGAGACAAAATACTACTGTGATTCTCAAAAAAACAGTGATTCTCTTACATTGGTTCAAAATTGTTGGTTTTCTGTAGGGTAAAATCTAAGATGTGTAAATTCTTTCTAAGTGTTACCAGCAGCAGGTCTGGCAGACCAAAAGCTCCTGACTTGCTAGACCTACCAATGTTTTCAAGACAGGCTGGACTTAAATATAATAGAAAGATTATCATTTGGGAGCACAAAAAGAAATATACAAAACTGTCTTAACACAGGTACAGCAAAGTAGTATCAGATGTTTGTATCCACTTTAGAGTCTTTTGAAAAAAATCAGAAACCTAGCAGCTGAGAACAAAAGTATCAAAAGGACAGCACCAAAGTGCCAGGTATTTGAGAAATAAATAATGTTTTCATCTGACAGGCTATTAAAAACTGTTACCACTGTTAGTCACAGACCTTTAGTGATGATATACAAACAGTCATCTATACTTAGAAACTGCAGCAGCTTGCGTTTATTTGGAGGAGTGAAAGAAATTAACTGTGAGGTGAGCAGGAAAGGAAAAAACCCACCAAGAATGAGAGAAGTTTTGGGAAATGGAACAGTAGTTGAGGGGCAAGCAGCCCTAAGGGCTCAAAGAAACACTGACTTCACGTGGCTACTGGTAAAAGGAGCCAGTAAGTTCATCACACACCTCTTCAGCAAATTTGTCTTGCTCCCAAAAGATAAGAGAGGGAATGATTTATAACATACAGTCAGCCTCCCATGCATGTCTTAAAAGGGCACTGTGTGTACCACGGTGCTGGTTTTGCCACCTTTTACTCAGTCAGAACTCCTTCTACCTCGTTTATACATTAATCTTGACCATTCACATCTCCCTGTTGATTACCTTCGGCAACCACGTCCTGTTTTGCACTTTCCAACCTCCAGGGAAAGTGCAGCAGCGGAATACACATGCAGATACACAAGTGAATCCCCACGTTACTACAACTCACCCCCTGCTGTAGTAAGTCACCCTGCCATTAACATGCAAATAGAATGGCCTCATTAGCCGGCAGACAACACCCACTGACCTGCTTTCACTAGGGACATGATCTACTACACCTCCGAAACTCCCCAACTACACATCCGAAAAGAAAGGGAAGGGGGGTAAAGGGGGGGGGAGGAAAAAAAAAAAAATTTTGCTGAACTGGTATTCGGAGCTGCTGATCACAAGCCTGCTCGTCTGCATGCCGCTCATCACGGAAAACCGATCTCGTGATGAGATCTTCGGTCGCAACATTTCGCTGGAAGCACCACGCCAGACCGCATCACTTCTCCCTTGACCTCACACACCAGAGAGGAAAAACTACTTAGGAGGACAGGGGCTGCCACATTTCCAAGAGTCAAACCGCCGGCCGAAAAAAAACCTCCTTGCAGCGGGGGCAGGGGGGTGCCTGCGCCCTGCGCGGGGGTTGTTTGAGGGCAGCGACCGCCACGATGCGAGCGCACGGTGCGGCGCGTCCCACGGAGAAACGTGGTGAGGCTGCTGCTCTTGCCTGTCATCTGGCGGGGGACAAACCTGACCTCGCTGGAAGCGTTGTTTTAGGGGAACACAGACGAGAAAGCAACCTTTTTTTTTTTCTTTTTTTTTCTTTTTTGCTACATTGTGCAAGCGGACCCGCCGGCAGGGCTCAGAAAGGCGGGCACAAGGCGCGTGTATCCCGCACAGAACAAGGAAGGCCTCGCAACGACTCCCCCCTCCCCACCTTTCCCTCTCCCTCACCTCCCCCGGACCCTGTTTCGTTTCCCTCCTCAAACTCCGCGAGCCCTCCCTTCCCTTCTCCCCGGAGCCGCGTCCGCCTTTGTGTCCGCCCCGGGACCGGCACAAAGCCGGGGGCCGCCGCCCCGATCCCCCCCTCAAAGCCGCGCTCCGAGGGGCTCTACGCGGGGGCCGCCCGGGAAGCCGGGGGATGAGTGGAAGTGGGGGAAGGCGGGACCCCGCGGAGCTCAGCGGCTGAGGGGAGAGCGGAGCAGCCCCGCGACGGGGGCTGAAAGGCTCCGGGGCGCCTCCCGCCGCCGTCCCCGTCCCCCCCACCCCCC
>JAAWXA010000025.1:1248113-1351833 GCA_038090715.1 Florisuga fusca | reverse complement strand
GGGGGCCGGCGGAGCTTTCCCACGGACACGGGAGTCCGGCTGCACTCCCCACCCCAGCCCCGTCGCGGTGCGGGGTAGTTGCGGGGCCGTGAGTCCTTCCTGGGGCTGCTCTCCCCAGGATGCGGCTGAGGGCTTGGGGAGCCGGGAGCGCTGGGTGGTAGGAAACTGGCAAAAAAACCCCTACAAACAAATAAACAAAAAAACCTCCAACACAACAGTAAAATAAAATAAAATAAAATAAAATAAAATAAAATAAAATAAAATAAAATAAAATAAAATAAAATAAAATAAAATAAAATAAAATAAAATAAAAGCCAGCATCAAAACCTCCTTAGGTTTCCCCAAAAGTGAGTCCCACGCGCTGCGGGGACTGCTCAGCGTGGGGCCAACCGGACCCCCGGACAGGCGACCCCCGCATCCCCGCGGGTGGGGTGGGTGACCCGCGGGTGGAGTGGGTGACCGGCGTCCCTGGCCAGCGGAGCCACCCCCGTCCCGAACTGCGGTCTGATCGGTCCCCGCACGGGAGGACACGCTGGGGACAGCCGGAGCGGCGGAACGGGTGGGTCAGGCTGCCGGCCGTGGTCCCGGTACCGGGACTCGGTGCCTCCCCGCACGCCGCCCCGCTCCATCTCCGCTCATCCTTTGCCGGAGAAGTTGGAGCCTTTCCAGCCCGGGAGCTGCGGGGAGCACGGGTAGGGATGTGCAAAACCGCTTCTGTCGGAACCCGCGCCGGGGTTTCACATCACCGAAACACCGACTGACCCGGTGCCTTCCCCGCCACGGTGCCCTCAAACTATTCCGGCCTCCTCGGAAGGTGTTTCCCGGGGCAGGGAGAGGATTTGAGGAGAACGTTTGCTTCCCGGCCCAGACCCTCTGCCTCTGTTCTCATCGGCAGTGCCGGGAGAAGCCGAATTCCCTGCCTAGGGAAGCAGGCAGGCTGGTGAGGAAGGGCTTCAGAAAGATGCTAAGTCTGGTGTTCTCCATGCAGAGCAGAGAGTGGTTTCTAGGAAGTTCAGGTCAAAGCTGAGAAATTTGTTTTTGACATGACAGGTTGTTCTCTGGGTTTTGGTTTTGCTTTAATTCACGTGAAACATTTCGGAAGCAGACTGGATTCAAAAGGTTGCCCTTACAGCTTGTTAAAACCTGTGTGCTCACGGCAGTGTCACTCCTGTACCTGTGCTTGGCAGCCCTCCGAAAGGTGCTAGGCTGGCTAGCCCTATCCCTAGGAAAATATCCGAGTTTTCTAGGCAAAGGTCATTGTGTTTTCTGCCGCAGAAATGACTTCAGCATCATCTCAGGCAGCCCGAACCTGTGCAAACAGTCTCTGTCTCTTTTTTGGAAGAGCAAATGACGCAGAGATTAGTTAAGGTCTGTCTCAATTTTGCCAGATTTTTTGTGCTTTCGCAGCACTTGCTTGATTTCCAGCTGGCTTCGCTCAGTGTTTCGAACTCTTTTTAAAGAGTCTGCATATTTATGACAGCCTGGGCTTGTTTTTCCCCCTGGTGTGGAACATCCAGCTGACGTTACTCGACCTCTTAGCCAGTGCAAAGTGCTGTCTCCTCCCCGAGCTGCTCTTACAGCATCTGTAGAGACATCTCTGTCCTCTCCACCGTCTTTTTTCTGCCTGAACAGGGCACGACGGGGCTCAGCCGGGCCTCTCTCCGGGCTTTTTCTCCAGTATTTGCATTGCACTGGGGGAGGTGACCCAGCTCAGATCCCTCCTGGTACCGGTGCACCCTTTGCAGCTCCACAAAGCAGGTGGTTGGGTTTTGGCAGAACCTCACCGGCTCCTGGGTTTTCAGCAGGAGCTCAGCCCTCTCTTCTCTTTGCACAAGCAAGCAGCTGCAAGCCTGGCTAACTGGGTGGGTAAAATGAAAGAAAAAACAAATAGGAAAAAAAAAACCAACAACAAACAGGCAAACAAAAAACCAGCCCCAGAGCCACAATTAGGAGGTTTGCACTGAGCTGGGATTCTTTTCTTTTCTGGCTGTGCTGAAGATAGGCAAGAGGCAGCTCATGCATGTCTGACCTGCACGTATGAATGTGAGAGAAGTGTGCATTTTTTAAATGCTTCCTCTCATAGGTGTGGTTCACTTCTTTACTCTTTCTCTCTTGCCTTTTTTTTTTTTTTTTTAAACTTTACTGCCCAAATGACAGCCTGTTGTAATCACCAGGGCTCAATAAACCCTGGAGCCTTCTTGCTGAACCAGCAGTACTGCCTTCCCGGCTGGGTTGTGCTCAGCTATCTTGACCTACAAGCCTCCTAATTGACCCCCTGCCCTCCAGTAGTCCTGCCACATTTTGACAGACCGCAGGATCTTTTGGCTTCCAAATCAGCTGCTTTCTATTACACATACCTCTGTCGGATGCAGCTTGTTCTACAATGCACTTTTCTTGGTATCATCCCTAATGAGAAGGACATGGATCTAACTTCTGTCCTGGAATAGCTCTGTCGACTTCAAAATATTTATTGAAAATTTTGCCCTGTTTTGCCTTGCCATGTCTCTGCCTATCCAACAGGGAGATAAAATGCCTGAACTTGACCATAGCAATGAATGACTTTAAAAAAACCCCACACCCTCTCACCCAGAAAGAGCTGAGGAGAAAAACCCTTTTACTTCTCAAACATCGTGTTCACACCCTGAAATTGTATGCATTTTTCAACGAGGTTATCTGCTGTGAAGAACAGATATGCAGGTTCCTTGGAAATGCCCTGAAATGCACTGAGTTCAGCTGTTTCTAGGGCTGTCCTATCCTCATTGTTTTTCACCTGTAAGCAATTATCTGTAAATAATTTATCTGTAAACAATGAAAAAAACCCCAACCAACCAACAACAAAAACAACTAAAAACACAAAGAAAAAAAAAGAAAGGAAAAGAAAAAAAACAACCAAAGAAACCCACATCAAGAATCCTACCAGAAACCCCCTCTGAACTACAGGCAGCCACTGTTACCCTCATCAGGTACAACTTTTGCTCCTTTCAGAGTCTTGCTGAGAACAGAATAATCTGTTTCAATCTAACTTTCTGAGCAGGGATTTAATGCAGTCCAGAGGGCTGATTGTCACACAGTGCCACTGCATGGCAGGTTCTTGGGAGGGTCACTGCAGGTTGTGGCCGGGGTGCAGCCAAGCAAACGTCTCATGGGCAAAATGGCTCATGGGTGAAGAGAATTCTGTCACTTGGCAGCATTTCTGTGTGTACAATGTATAATTGTTCACAATGAGACTGACAGTTCAGAAGAGTGGGATTTACCTCTCTGCCAGAGGGAAAGCTCATCCCCTCCACGAAGATGTTGGGGCACCAAGCCACAGGCAAAACTTCCTCCTAACTCTAAAGCTGCAATGAGCAAACCTGACTCTGATTATTTAAAGGGATATAATGTACTTGGCCCCTCAAACCACTGCACTGAACACTCAGAAACACAGTGCAAATAATTTTTTGCCCTTTCCTCCACACTGAAGAATAAGGAGGTTTATATTAACTACCTCTTCATGTAGCTCGCTGAGCTAAATTCAACTCTGACTAGGGACTTTCTGAACAAAAACAAGCTCAGAGCCATAATTAAATTGTTTCTACTGAGGCTGCAACTCTTCATGTTCTTTTATTCATGTTTTCTTCCCCCTGTGATAAAGTGTGAACAGCTACATGAGGTCAGGGAAAACTAATTTGCTAGATAGCCTGTTTCACCTCCTTCAGCAAAACCCAGCAGTCTGGAGCACTGGCAACTGTGACACGGGAGGCCTCCAGAAAATCTCTCATGTCCTTTTTCTCTGTAGCCATTTATCTCTGTCTTCCACCAAAGGACACTGATTTCTCAGGGGGCTGTGTCCAGATTACAGTGTCACCCAGCAGAAGCCCTGGAGGGACAAGGTGTTTCACTGCTGGTGGGGCTGGTTGGGTGAGCTATCGTTTTGCTTTGGTTCATACTTTTCAGCTTTTTCAGGTCCTGAGACATCTCTTAGATCCTGTACTTGAGAGCCCAACCTCAGAACTGAGGGGTCAGACTCATACTGGGGATGCAGCCATACTGGTGGGCAGCAGGGGGGTGGCCCTGTTGCTGGGGCTTGGTGGTGGCCCAAGACTCCAGCATAACACACCCCTGAACTCATCAAAGGCTTCTTCTTCTCCTTGGTTTTACCAAAAAGTGTCTCAAATTGAAGAGTGGTTGGTTTTCAGTTGTTTTCAGGTTTGTTTTCACTCCATCCCTGGATATGACTTTTGGTAGATTATAAATTGAAGGGCTAAACAGAGGCTGGATGGAAGGCTAAATTCCTGTGGGTGTTGGTCCCTGGGTGATGCTCAGTCTCTCCTCTCCTTGCAAACTGTCTTCAGCTTCTTTGGAAAACTGGGGTAGACGTTGAAGGAATGATCAACCCCCTGCCTTCTGCAACCACATCTTCAAATTAGGCGTCTGAGGACAGTTTCCCTGTGTCTGTAATTAGGCTCTGGGGAAAGGTGGCTTTGTTTCAGTTTGATGTCCACTGGTGTTAGTAGTGACAGTCTCAGAGAATCAGTGCTAGTCACTTTTACCTAGGTATTTTCTAATATATAGGTTAAGTATACAATTTTAGATTTCTGGAATTTGGCCATTTTCCACAGTTCATCTCATAAGCAGAAAGCAAAAGGTCTTGCTGCTGGCTTGGACAAGCTAAGGAGATTTGCCACTTTTGGCATTGCAGCCAGTGATTTCCTGGCAGATGTGAAAGCTGGCTCTTAACAAAATCCTGCAAAGGGAAAAGCACTAAGTGAAAACCAGCAGGGGCTGATGAAACATCTAAACCAGGTGACACGCAGAGACCTGGGCTGCAATGTGGCAAATGTTGGTGCTTGGAAGGAGCCTGCTCTGTGTGCCCAGGTAGGAGCTGGGAAAGGCAAGAGGAGCATGGTTGGGCAATGGATAATGAGTTTTACTTTTTAATTTTTAATCACCATCTGTCTTTTTAACAAGCTCAGTGGGACCTGACTTGTTGGTTTCCCTCCTCACAGCACATCCAGATGAGAAGCCCAAACCTAATTATGGAGTTGCCGTCGCCCCCGTGATTCAGAAACTCCCATCCTCTGAGCTGTGTCCCTTTTGTTCATACCTTTAGTGCAGGCACAACTACATTGAGTTACATTCTGCTTAAATCAATTTTGCCCTAGAAATGAAAGCTGTGTGTGAAGCTAACTGCTTTGCAGTGTGCATTTAAGCAGCTAAATGGTGTTCAAAAGCAATGTAACTGCTTGTGTACCCGTGATCTCGTTAGCGCAGGTTTTCTCATCTGGAAGCTGTGTATAAAGCGAGATGTTATAGCTGGCTTTGTCTCTTTTGATTTCCTTCTCTGGCAGAGCAGTTTGTCTGTGGTCCTAGCCGAGCTGTCAGCTTGCTTTGATTTTCCTCTTGCATGCTTACAACTGTGATTCTGTGATTCTGTTTCAGTCAGGGAGCTGGCACTGCAGCTCCTCGGGAGCACAAATGGCTAAGCTGAAGATGGCTTTCCTGTCACTGGAGGTCTATCCACTGAGCATTCAGGAGATCAAGTACAAGCTGCCCCTCACAAAATAATTGCAATTTTAATAATTGCACAGTCCTCCAAGGGCTTTTGAAGCAGTCAGAGGGTGGCTGATAGCTCGCTACTGAGCCCCTGAAGCTGCCACCCATGTCTTGTTTGGTGAAAGAAACTTTGTGGGCTATTGCCACGGGGCTCCTATGGTTCTGAGCTGGCTGTCCCTCCCTGCCAGAGCTCTTCATTTTCAAGCAACATAAAAGAAAGGGTGCTTCAGCTGAGGGAGGTCAAGAGAGGAAGAAGCTTATGAAAAGGGCAGGACTCAAATTAATAAACACGGGTGTCACCGAGATGGTGAGGTGCAGTTGCCTTTCACGTCTGGTCACCCGTGTTAATCAGTTCTAATTGCATTAGGGGGGGATGAACAGGCAACAGATCTGAGGTTTGCTGAGGCTGCTGCCTGTGGCAGCCCTGGGTGTCTGCTGGGAGATTTCACTGGGTCAGCAGACACCTCTCTCAAGCAAAGGTGGACGCAGGTACACGTGTGTCTGCGTTATATTGGTGGCAGGATGTCCACATACACTTCTGCATAAATGCTCTCTTCTCAGGGAAGACATTTTAGCTTAAACGTTTGCAGGTGATGAAATTAATACTGCTTCACTCCAAATCTCGATGAGATGCACACATCCAGTGTTGAAAAATAAACTCTTAATTTCGTTTTTAACCCGCTGACATGTTAAATGCAGTGTTTTCCTGGCAGATAGCATTCATCACATCCCCCCAGGGCTTTAACCTCCCTGATTTAAGAGAGCAGCATAACTGTTGGCTGTTGAAAGAGGGGGAATTTAGAGGGATTTCCCCACAGAGATAGGTAGCCCCCTGCAGCAAAAACCTCTTTTTGGTGCTTTTTGCTGAATTTTGATGGCGCTAAATCCTGCTGAGTCCTGCAGGAGTGTTTCATCTCCCAAGGTAATGCTGCTGGGCAGAAAGTTGCCTGTAGAACACCCATCCTTTGTGCAGTCAGGAGACTTGACTTTTTTTTATTTCTTTTCTCAACAGACTTATTTAACTTTAAGGTGTTGGAAATGTACATTTATGAGAAAGTAGCCATCAGATATTCAGTAAAATCCCTGGTGGTCTCTCCCAGTTTTAGAAAACTGTTCTCTGCCTATCAAAGCCAACACAAACCAGCACGATCATGAAGTCATTAGCAAAGGCTGTGGGTGCCAGTAGTCCTAATATTAAGCCTTCTGGTGCTCTCCCTGGAATTCTATGACTCGATTGCATCCTTGCAATCTGCTTTCTGCTATCAGCAGATAGGCTGGCAGCTGTCTAAATTCTCATTTATGAAAACCTGAGAGTGCTTGTGTTGGGGCTTTCCTTCCTCCCTTCCCTCCACAGGCAGTTAAGGGCTAGTCCTGTACTTTTGCTGGTGGCCACCAGATCTTCACCCAGGCTTGGAGAACATCACAAAGCTGCTTCCCTGCACAAGGGGAAACCCCTCCCCCTCCTCTGGGTGACGGGTTTCAGAGAATCATAGACTTTTCAGGGTTGGAAAGGACCTTCAAGCTCATCCAGTTCCAACCCCCCTGCATGGGCAGGGACACCTCCCACCAGATCAGGTTGCTCAGAGCCCCATCCAGCCTTGGACACTGCCAGGGATGGGGCTTCCACCACCTCTCTGGGCAACCTGTGCCTCATGGTGAGGAAATTCTTCCTAACATTCAATCTAAATCTCCCCTCCTCTAGTTGGAATCCCTTCCCCCATCTCCTATCACTGCCTGACATCCTAAAGAGTCCCTCCCCAGCTTTCTTGTAGCCCCTTCAGATATTGGAAGGTTTGTGACATGGGCTTTAAGGACATCCAGTTTCTCTGAAGTTCCAAGCAGCACTTGGTCCCAATAGCTGCCAAATCATGCATGCTCTCTGGGGGTATATGTATGACTACACAGGCAGTCACACAAACATATGCATATAGAGATACACACACACACACACACACGTGTGTGCACCCACATTTCTCAGCAAGCAGGGTCTGGCTCAGTGATGCAGACACGAAATGAGCCACATTCCCCGTGGCCTCTGGCTCCCTCCCTGGGGGATGTAGGGTGGTCCCCCCTGGTGTGGGCTCACCAGCACTGCCCTTGACACTGGCTGCTTCCCGTGGTGTGTGGCTGCCTCTTCTCTGAGTCAGTGCAGGTGGCAGATGATTCATCTCCGGTGTGGATGCTCATCTGCACACTCTCAGGTTAGATGGGGGTGGGTTTTTTTGCTATTTTTAATTTTTTCTCAATGATCAGATGATTCATCACCTCGTGCTGGTGCTTCAAAAGCTTCAGTCCCAGGGGTGCTGTCTTCTGTGGTTGTCTTCTAGGAAAACTGTGCCACCACTTCCCTCCCTCTCTGCCGAGCAGCACCGCCTGAGCCTTTTGCATTCATTGCCCTTTGCTTTCTTAGTGGCTTCCAGTTGGGTTTATGTGACATCCAATTTATGTGGGATAATTTTCCTCGACATCTTATCCCTAATATTTTAGGACTGCAGTGATCACCATGGCATCTCCCAGTCCCACTCCTGCAGGGCACGGGGGAAGGCAGCTCCTCAGCAGCTCAGGCAGGGCTTGGAGCAGGTCACAGAATCACAGGATGTCTTTGGTTGGAAGGGACTTTCAAGATGGAGAAACAAATTTCAGAATGAAATTTCTCCTGCGAGATTTAAAATGTAGGAGTTTATAGGCAAAATCTCTCACTTTCTCCTTCCTCCTCTGGTTTTAGATGTTTGAATGAAAAAGCATGCTTGCCAAACGTTTGAAAAAAATTGTGTAGTAGCAAAATCTAAATTTATCCTAAAAATGATTCAGAAATTCATCCTAACCCTAGTCTGAAGACTTGCAGTGCCAAGACATTTTTTTATTTATTTGCTTACACCTTGCCTCTGAGAAGCAAGTGGGAGGAAGATGAATAGAGCTTGGACATTTCTCCAAGGGAGAACACCACAGTTTGCTGTTGATGAGCGTCAGTATAGACTTTCCTCCTTTTTCCCTAAAGCTGATAGAAAGATGGAGGAGTTGGATAATGGTCTGAGAGTTTCCCAGAATCTGTTCTTGCACAGAGGGCTGGAGGATGAGCTCAGTGCTGCACCCAGAGGCATCACTAAGTCCTCAGAAATACATAATGGCTAAATTCTTGTTTCTGAAAGGCAACACTGATATGGGATTCATTGAGGATTTTCTCCAGGCACAGGCATCAGGTCAACCTCCAAGAAGAGGGTGGATGAGAGTGAGAGGGGGAGAGGCCTATGATGGAGACAAGTCCTTGTGGCCACTGGCCAAAGGCAAACAATTACAAGCCAGTGGGGGCATTCGCTTCCTTCAGCTTTGTATAAACTGGGTAATTATCCTTTGGCTTTGATGCTGGTATCATCAGTGCAGTGTTGGCTTGTCAAGTTGGCAGGAGCTTGCTCAGTCTTAGCAACAGGAAGTTTCTTCTGTGAATGCTTCAAACTTTAATAATTATTTATTGAATAGGGAGGATGAGAGCCAGGACACAGCAGAAATGTGAGGAGTTTCCCGGGAGACCTTCCAAAGTCTTCAAGATGTGAGCAGGTCCAGCTGTAAAGTTTTTAAAAAGAAAGAAAATCTTCTCTAAAGAGCTATGGGCAACTTTTCTTCCTCTCTTTCCCTCCCTCATTTACCTGACCAAATCTCTTCAATCTGCCTTTATTTAGTAAAGTTAAGGAAACTCTTTTCCTTCATAAACTGAATCTTTCTTGAGTGATCATGGTGGAAGAGATAGAAGAAGAGAATACAAATCACAGCACCATATTTATTCCTAACAATGGGAGCTGTTGCTGCTAGTCCTGAGACAAACAGATAAGTCCAGTAATTATAGATAAGTGCTTTTGTTTGATCTGTATAACAATTTCTGCATTTTCAGGTAATTTCCCTTAGGCGTTCAGAAGCAGGTGGGGAGGCTGTTCTTACATGGGCTGTATTTTAATCTTCTTCACAAGCAAACAAACAACCTTCTTCCATTTTTAGGAGTAAACTTTTTTCTTGAGACTTTGTATGAGCTGAAGTTATGATTGGTTTTTAGTATTATACTTTCTGACATCTGCCCTTTCCCCCAAGCAAGTCAGCAAATAAATAAAATAAAATAAGCCTGTTGCTTCAGTCTTGATTTTTTCCCCAGTAAAAGAACTTCAAAATGTCCTGACAACTTGCAAGGCTTTATTACAACTTAGTGGCCAAAGACACTGGCCAAGATTTGTCCTAACTCTGCTATACAGATGCTACACAAACTTCTCCAGAGAAGTGAGAATGGTGTGCAAGTAACTCAAGCCTTTCATTTTTCCAGCCTACAGATCCTTTTGAAAGCCCACTGGGATGTCTTCCAGAGGTATAAACAGAGACACAGATGCCTTGCTAAATTCCATGCACCCCACGTGCTTAGCAAGCTGACATGCAACCAGAACTTTAAGGCTGCTCACAGGAACATTCCCCTGGCCAGGATGTTCAAAAGTGGATGTGAGCTGAAGCCAGCTCCATAACAAAGTGATGAGGTCAACCATTTGATATCCCAGCTTCAGCTCCCTGAAGCAAAGTCAAAATGATGGGGCAGGTTGGTAAGATAGCAGTATGGCCCCTGTGGTTTTTCAGAAAATGCTTCTCTGGCCAAAATCTCCCCACTGTAGTTGAGTTTCTACATGACTGTGAGAAATTTTGGAAATTTCTGCTAGGAAAGGACATAACTTTTTGATGTGAGAAGTGAGGACAATAGTAGGATGCATGTCATCTTGACTGGATGATTTTTTGAGGTCCCTTCCAACCCTTATCATTCTGTGATTCTGTGTGATTCTATGAAATTGTTCTCTAAGTGGTGAGACAGCAGGTATTTGAGAAGGCCTAAAGCAAACCAGATGTGCTGAGCTTCTCATCTTGTTCATCATCCTCTTGTCCAGTCTTCCTGGACCTGAGGAGCAGTAGCCTCACTCCAGAACAACAGCCTTCACCACTCCTACATCCATGCTCAGTCTGGCTGAAGATGAGGGCAGGTGAGTGCTTTACCTTGGGTTATTTTTGGGTGCTGCTGCTCGAGGTAAGGGTGGACAGTGAGAGAGGCAATGAGAGTGTGGCCCAAGAAATTTGCTTGCTCTGAGCAGCCCTTGGTGGGTTTCTGTGCAGTCACCCTTTGGCAGTGCAAGACCTCTCGTGATCAAAGGAAACCTGAGTCTTGGCAGTGCTGGGACCAAAACTGAATTGCTTGCAGCTCTGCTTCTTGCAATGAAGCTTCAAGGATGTTTACATCAAGTTTCTAGGGCCTGATGAGCCCTAGAGTTTCTTAAATAACTTTAGTTTAGGTTACTTAAGTTACTTAACTGGGTTACTACCATCCCAATGAAAAAGGAAGGTAGGAAGGAGAACTCCACTCATCCCCTGTCCCTTTGCCATCAGCCTTCCCCTTTACTCCCCCAGACATTGCCTCAAGGTCTCCTCAAGAAGAAGGTGTAGCACAAACCTCCAGCTCAAAGTGAGCCATTTCACTCTTGGTCCCTTTTGACACTGACCTTTCACCAATGATTTTGGCCATCTCTGGGCGTACCATTTGTCATCAGAATTTCCCTGGGTTTCTTCTTTCTTGGACAGTTTCTGGGCACAGGCAAATGGAGGATGACTCGTCTCCCACTCAGGGGCAAGGAATAGCTTCTGGGGCTGTGTTCAACAGTGTGATTGTGCTGGGCAGGGAGGCAACACTGCTGCTTAGTTGTAGATCATGTCAGTGGGCTTAGGTGTAGAGGGAACCAGTGCCTAATCAGTGTTTGACATGGTTCATTATCAGTCATGGCAGATTAAATAACAAGACATACATTAACTCATTGAATAATTAGCTACCATCATATCAACTTGATAAAAGAGTACTGTTAAGCAAGTCTGACATTGTATTAATATAGTCCTTAATTTTCAACATGGGAGATTAAGCTAAAACAACTTCCAAGGGCTGCACTGTAACACTTTTTGCATCCATCTTGGGACCAACATCTTTTTGACAGTGTTAAAGCTCCTGGGAGCAGTAAATGTTAACTCCCATGTCTGGGATATTTTTTTTAAACCTTGGATATTTGTATTAATTGCTCCCTTGTCTCACATTCATTTGGGAGAGGGCAAACTGGGAATGGACACCTATTGCAGAGGAGCTGGTTTCAGGGGAGGAAAAGGTGAGGATGTGGGGAAACCCTGCAGAGCAGGGACCCTCCTAAGCAGGGAAGCATGGGGAGGGAGGAAGGAAAGGAAGGAGAAAAAATTTGCTTTGGTTGCAATCAGAATGTGACAATTTGCTAGGCTGTTCCTGTTGTTGCTGATGTGCTTTGTTGTAGGTGCTCTTTTTCTTGCCAGTTGGGTAGGACCTCTGGCAGGACCTTTGATCTCTTGCCTTCGCTTCTGAGTTTGAAAACACACGGGAGAAGACCAGCTGGGGGAACTGCAGTTGTTTGGGGTTTTTTTGGGGGGGTTCATTTTGGTTTGACCTCAGAAGCTAGATTTCAGTTACATCTGGGGGACAAAAAAACCAACCCAGAACTGCTAAACACTGAGTACTTGGTTTGTAAATAGATATTAGCTAACTTGAATATTAATTTTTGTTATTTATTGCTCTGCTGACATGAAAGGCTAAGTGGCCACACCATAGAGGAGTTGCAGAGATCTTTGTGAGAGGGTCTGATCTACTGTCATACCAGGACAGACTTTGTTCAGTGCTGCAGTAATGACATTGGTCAATATTAAAAAAATACTGGTAGGCTGGGAAAAAAAACAAAATCAGCTTAAAGTCATAAGAATGAAAGGAATATATCCAAGTCTTCTTAGTTTTTATTTACCTTCTGGTTTTTGAGACTTCTGTTATGCTTGCAAGGGTTTTCCTCCACTCGTGTTTTATCAACATTTTTTTGCTGCATTGAAAACCAGGCTCCTATGATACTGCTCAGCTAAAGGGCCAAGGCTTTAAGAAAAGAAAAAAATATGATAAGATACATGGTAAAAAATAGATAACAAGCTACTGTGACTCAAAGTCAGGGGAGAGGACAGATAGATTTATTCTGGAAAATCACATTAAGAGTGTTCACACAGGAAAAAGAGCTCTTGATAGGAGGTGCTAATTGTTATTAATTAAACAACTTACAGATTATATGATTAGTATTGACCCACACTATTAAAACAGTAGATTACTTATAGAGTGTGCAAGACTACAGTACAGGAAATTGAATAAGTTAATAAATCAAAATTAATGGTTGTCTGGAACAATTACAGTCATTAGTGGAGCTACAGTCACTTTAAATATGTAAAGGGAAGTCCATAAAAGCTAACAATGTCACTGTGGAAAGGGACTTTTTGGGACAAAACAGAGATACAGACTACCCCAGACCCCATGAATGGGGGATGTCTTGAATGGGGATGTCAAATGGGGCCCCCCTGTGGAGAGGAGAGGTGTTGCTTCTCTGGAGCTTTCTTAAGGCTGCTGGAAAAACCCCTTCCAAGGTGTATGCAGTATGCAGCTCCCCACTGAACCCATGAAAAATAATGACTGTAAAGGCCTCTCAAGACCAGGCTGTGATGTCACAGACACACAGAGTTATAGAATCATTATGGTTGGAAAAGACCATTTCAGATCATTGAGTCACATCATTAACTTGGCACTGGCAGGTTCCCCATCAAGCACCAGATCCATACATCATTTCAATACCTCCAGAGATGGTGACTCAACCATCTGAGCAGCCTGTTCCAGTGCCTGACAGTCTTTTCAGTGAGTTTTTTTCCTAACCTCAGGCAGATCAGCTCTCCCACACAACTTGGTGTCATCTGCAGACTTACTGAGGGTGAACTCAATCCCTTTGTCCCGATCATTGATAAAGAGAACAGGTCCCACTACTGAATAAATGGCATTTATTCAGTCCCAATCCTGCTCAGTGTTCACAAAGGCTTTCTAAAGTGCTCTGAAACTCAGATGATCACTAATGATTTAGAAGAAAAACTTCAGGGCCCCTGAGCTGTGAGTTGCTCACACTGCTTTTGCTTTCCTGTCAGACTTTGTTGGTCTGGCTGAGCAGTCCCTCCGAGCACAGTGACCCCCTGGAGCAATGAACCTTTTCTGCACCACAGAAAAATTTTGTTTTTCTCTCCCAGGGACAATCTGGGAGAGGGGCTGCAGTGCCCCTTGGCTGGGCAGCTGCTTTGCTCCTCGTTTCCAGGAGTGTTGCTCAAATGGGAACACAGGACACAGACAGGACACCTGTCCCCAGAGAAGGCTGGTGGCCAGCATGCAGGTGCCCAGGCCCAGCCTGCATGTGGGGTGGTTTGAGAAGACCAGGACAGAAAAAAAAAACCAAACAACACACCTGCCTGGGACAGCCTGCTGATGTGGCAGTGATAATGGGGAGCAGCTGTGACTATGAGAGGATGGGTCAGGTGGCCCAAATGGACCCATCACAGTGCTCAGGATAAAATGGCTCCCAAGGGAACCCTCTGGGGGTTTTTCTGGCTGGATTAAGGTCTGTCTGCTGCTCCTGGCTTCCTCTCTGGAGAAGAGCATCACTCACCAAGACAGTCACCTTCTGCCTGCCCAGGTAGGAGCAGGGTGGTTGCTCTGAGGCTGCTGTGAACTGTTTCTGAGACCCTGGAGGTGGGCACCCTGGTCACTGTGGGACTTTTCTGGTTGGGAAGTAATTACCACCTGAGGAGGGCAAGCTTCATAGTTACATATTTGTGTACACATTTGTAATTTGCTATTGCTACCTTGTTAAGCCTACCCAAGTTTTTTTTCTTCCATCCTTAAAATCTCTCTCCCTTATTCCCTTCTTCACCTTCCCTTGGAAGGGTTAATGGGGAATAACAGGGAGCATCTGTCACTCTCTAGTTACTGTCTAAAACTGTGACACCATCACTCCAGAAAAGCTGGAGATCTGTAAAAGCTTGAGATGTTGCCCATCCTTTGGAGGCCCCACCTGGTTCCTCTCCCTGCTCCATCCCCCTGCCTGTCCATGGTGACCCCTGATGTTGCCAGGAATATGCTGGGTCTCAACATTCCCAAGCTGCAGTTTAGGTGGTTAAAAGAGCCTCTTTGCATTGGGATGGGGGAGAAGGGGCCAGGCAGCAAACACTGAAGATCCTGCCACTGTTCCTGCTCCCTCCCTGGCAGCTGGAGAGAGGGGAGGCTGAATTCCTGGGATTGTAGTTATGGACATGCAAGGGGTCTGCAGGTGAGCCTAAGCACTGAACCCAAGCATAGGACCCAGGTTGTCTGGACAGGCACCACAGGAGAGCCCCAGTAACACATTTTTTCTTGGGGGACCCCTGTAGGTTGGCTATTTGGGTTGCAAATTTTTTTTTCTTACGTTTACAGCATTAATAAAGAATATTCTGCAGGGCTCAGCTTCTAGCAGAAAATCAAAGCAACTTAGCAGGGTGTTGCCAGCCCTACCTGCTCAACTATTTTGGCTTTAAAAGACCTTATCAGATTGGAATAACTGACAGGTCATATGTTGAGGAAGTGAGCCAAAAATATTTTCAGTATTTAGTTGGGTGAATTTGAGCACTGAGCAGTTTAACTCCCAAAATGCCCTCCTCATCTGCTCCCTCTGTGCCTTTAAAGACTTGTTTGGTAAAGGAAAAAACACAGCTTTGCAAGTTGTGCACTGAAATGTGGGTAAAGTGGCATATTTTCCATGGTATTATTATTAGATGGAAGATCATTTGGTAAAAGGTAACTGAGGGGGGGGAAGAAAACCCCTGAAGGTGTTTTCCATCAGTATTTCCAAGCTCCACTTCCACTGTTGTGCAATTAAGCCCAATTCAGTGGATACACTGGTTATCCAAAATGGAAAGACAGAAGGTTTATATTGCTTTCCATTATTATGGGTATGATGAAAGTACCACAGGCCCCATCCCTGACAGACCTCTATTGTCTGAGGCACAAAGCTGAGGAATAAACACAGTCCCCAGGGGAGATTCTCAGCCGGTGTAAATTACCACAGCAATTAATGTGCTGTTTTGTAAGGATGACAATTTACACCAGATGATAATCTTCCTTCTGGCCTGGAAGACTTTCTGGTTCTACCACACCAGTCGACCAAGCCACCTACATCTGCAAACTGTATGATTTATGACAGGGACACCTCCCACCAGCCCAGGTTGCTCAGAGCCTCATCCCACCTTGGACACTGCCAGGGATGGGGCTTCCACCACCTCCTTTGGCTTCCAGGGTCTCACCACCCTCATGGTGAGGAAATTCTTCCTGACATCCAATCTAAATCTCCCCTCCTCCAGTTTGAATCCATTCCCCCCAATCCTATCACTGCCTGATATCCTAAAAAGTCCCTCTCCAGCTTTCTTGTAGCCCCTTCAGATCCTGGAAGGCCACACTAAGGTCTCCTTGGAGCCTTCTCCTCTGCAGGCTGAACAACCCCAACTCTCTCAGTGTCCTCACTCCAGAGGTGCTCCAGCCCTCTGAGCATCCTCCTGGCCCTGGAGGGACACACTCCAGCACATCCATGGCTTTCTGGTAACAGGGGCTCCAGAACTGGACACAGTGCTCCAGGTGGGGTCTCACAAGAGCAGAACAGAACAGAGGGGGAGAATCCCCTCCCTCTCTCTGCTGGCCACACTTCTCCTGATGCAGCCCAGGATACAATTTTTAAGGAAGCTCTTTTTGATTTGTATTGTCAATAAACCCATGAACCACTGTCCTGATAGGATAGGAATTGGTGCCTTTCTATTTAGACCTGCTTGATTCATGTACCACTGCAGTCATCTGGCATTAGCACTCCAGATGAGTATTAAAAGAGGAAAATTAACACAACGTATCAAAGGCAACATTCAAATACAAAGTCCCCACCGTTTTCTCAACTCAAATTCTGCAATTAGAAAAAAAAAAAATTAGCCCATTACATGCTGGGGGCCCTTTCAAGCTGCTGGGCAGCCGGGCAGGCAGGGAGTGTGGCAACAATGCAAGCTGCACTTTGTGTTCAAACAGGGTTTGAGAGCAGTAAATATCATCCAGGCTCATCTGACCTTCACCTCTCCACTCAGGTCCCTGACAATGGCACCAGTGTTGGTTTATTATAAATGGAAGTGTGGTTCCTTTTTCCTTTGGTTTTTCCTCCCCCTTCAAGGCACACTAGAGAGATCTAGACATGCATTTTAAATTTTTTTTTTTTTTTAGTGTATTGGGGCATCTGGGAGTGTTTTCTTATGACTCTTGTCTTTCCCACAGCACGGGCTGCATCTCTGTGGCCCCATCAGGGACCAAGCCCCCATTTTGAGGGCAGCACTTGGGGGATGGTGAGAGGCTGTCTGGAGGGGATGAGAAATGAAGGTTCAACAGATCTGCCACAGATGCTGTTTGACTTTTCACAGCACCAGCAGCAGAGGGGTGAGAGGAGAGGATCCAGGTGTCGATCTGGCCGCGGGTTAATCTATCCTGCCAGCAGAGCTGTCAAGGTATCTTTGCTTAATGGGACCTAGAAATAATTGGATTTTAGCAATTGGGGCCAGGCTGTGAACCCTGGGGAGGAGGGTCTGGTAATTTGGGATTCCCCCCATGGGTGGGTCAGGATGTCTGCCTGGCTGGGAGGAAGTTCTTGCTGCAGCTCCTCTGTGTTCTGCATGGAGCTGGGGGAAATGAGCCAGAACCTGCAGCTCCCTCCTCACTAAAATACATTTTGGCATCACCTTATCCTTTTCCTCGCCTCAAATTACTCCCTCTCTGCCTGCAATCGTTAGTCTCAAAGGAATATTTAAGAAAAAAAAAATTGTATTAGTCTTGAAGTGTTTTCTTTTTTTAATTGAAGTCTCCCACAGCGTTTTGAACCATCCTGAGGAAATAATAGAAGTTACAGAAGCCAGGGTGAAAAGAAAGATTAAACACAATTATGCCCCCNAAAAAAAAAAAAAAAAAAAAAAGTAATTTAAAATGCAAATTTGCTGGAGACAACTGCAAGCCCCTAATTGTGACATTCTCTGTTCTCACGGCTTCAAAAGCTCTGTGTGCTCCCTCCCTCCCTGCGGGAAGGGCTTCAGCCGCGGCTGTGCTGCCACACTCTGACCTCCCCGGAGAAACACGGGTCACCCGGACCGAACCGGCACACAGAGGCCGTGGACGGGGCTGGGGCACCTTCAGCCTTTGGAGCTTGGTGGACCGTGCCCAGGGAGGAGTGCCTGACCCACAGGCTGGGAGTGATGCTTTCTAGGTGTGTATATATATATATATGGGTATACATGCACCTATATGTGTGTGTATCTATGGTACAGTGCCATGGACACAAATGCCAGCACTGAAGAAGAGGCATTCACATAAACCCAGCATCAAAACCTGACTCTGAAAGGCCAGAGCTTTTTGTTTTTCTTGAGCTGAGAGCTATATGTCAGGATCCTGAATGATGAATGCAGCCTTATGCTGAAGATATCTATTAGATGTGGAAATGTTTGGTGTTACCATCTGCTGGTGACCTTTTTGAGAAGGTTGCCAATCCCATTGACTTGATCAGTACTTTATTGAACAAAGGTATCATATTTTCTCTGGAAATAGCTATCTAACACTACTTACCTCATGACCTAGTGCCACAGTTTCATGTGGTGAATTGTTGCTGTGATTGCTGCTCTGACTGTGCTCCTAAAGCTGTGGCTTTGCCTGGAGTCCTCTGTGCAAGGGCTGGCCAGGAGGGAAGCAGCTGGCTTCAGGAGCTTAAAGCAGCAAATCCAGTTTCAAGAGCCTCCAAATGTTTCCCTCCCCTCAGCCTGGGTAAGATGTTGTCCACATTCCAAACAGGCATCACCCCAGTCCCAAAAGCTCCTACATTTTCATCCATAGGTCTCAGAAAGCTAACAACAAACATGAGTTAAAAATAAAGCCAAAAGTTCCTGCATGAGATGTGGTGTGACTCAAATTTTAGAGCTGAAGATTGGGTGCTTGCACACAGGTCAGGGAGCTGCACCTGCCAGTCATGGCCTGATACCAGCAGAGCCAAGCAAAGATTACTTATTTCCCCAGAGCAGATCCATAATGAAAAACTCCTTGCCTCAGACAGGCATGGTGCTCACCTGGCTCCTTCTGTGCTGATGGACTGGGAAGTGAATGAATTTTACAGAACCTACAGGAAAAAAAAACCTGCTCAGCTTCATTTGAAGGGCTGCTGGGGACCTTTAAAGGCATTTTTGGGGGCAGGGCAGAAGTGAAGTAATTATTATCTGAACACATGCATATGATAAAATGGGTATGTTTTCTAAATGATCTCTTTTTAAAGCAGAACTGAGTAGTAAGTAGGAATGCTTCCCTGCAGGCTGGCAGAAGGACACAGTTGGCATCACACATTTTTAGCAGCTGGCATGTTAATGAGGCCATTTTTATTGAAATGAGCTAAATACTATTAACATTTGTGGACTCCCAACTGATTTCTGAAGCATTTATTGAACTTCAAAAAGTGCTTCAAGAATCAATTAAAAATAATTTTTTAGATTTGATAGAAAGAAGACGAAATAAAACCATGCCATTCCGTTTGTGTTTATCTGAACAGATCTTACCTCTGTTGCTGGCTTTAAACACTTTCCTCTCTTTTTTTTCATTTCTGTGCTCTAAATAACTCTGAAAAAAAAAATCTCTTTTGAGAAAGCAAAAAGCTATTTGTAGCCAAGATGATTTTGCTGGTGCAGGTTCTCTCCTCTCTGGGGAGATGGTCAGTGCATGGTTAACAGTGAATATGTGGCTCTGTTACACAGTGATTGTGCTTGGCCACTTTTCCCACTGAACTTCAAGTATATTTAAGCTATTAATTAATTTTTTCTTTTCATTAAAATATTAAAAAGCTTTAGAAAGGCAGAAAGCAACGAAGAGCTGTCAGGTTTGGTGTTGCAGGGGGGGGTGGATGGCAAATGGCGCTTCCTATTTCTCTTCTCCCTGGGCAGATTTGGGGGAAACCCTTGAGATTGGATTTGAGGGAGGACCTGATTTTGGGGAGGTAATGGGAGCACGGGGGGAAGGTCTTGAGAGCATGGTGAGGAGGTGCTTACCACACCAGTGGTCTGCCTGGTACAGCACTGTGGTAGGAGGAGGTGAGGCAGCGCCCACTCCTTGGCTGCTTCCCTTGGCTGTGTGAGAGCTGCAGCCAGCCAATATTTAAGGCATTGTGACAAGCTCTAGTATCTCCAAGACAGAGTCAATTACTTGGTGCTAAGGTGAGGGGGTTGTTGGTAGACAAATGTTTCAGGGGGGGAAAAAAAAAATAAATCAAGCCACGTTCTTGAAAGCGACATTAATCTAAGCAGCGTGTCAGCACACAGATGCTGGTGGACTCATTATCCCAAGCTAAAACAACAACCTATGCAACTTTATTTCCCTCGTTTTGTAATTAATTTTTTTTTTTTTTGGTGGCCACAGCAGGTCTCTGTTGCCTGCAAATATGTGCAAACATTTGCCAAAGACCATCAATGGCAATGCTGTGCATTGCTGGTGCACCTTGTGAGGGATGGGCTAACCGTGTCCCATGCAGCTACTGCAGGTGGGGGCAAATTCAGAAAAGAGGGTGACTGCCTGCTTTGTGGAAATAAATCTGAATATGGATGGCCAGGTCTTCCTCTGGCTTCCCCCCAGGGCTGCAGGGGTGTAGGTGCTCTCTGTGAGATGGGCTTTATGGCCAGAGCAGAAAACCTCATCAGCAAGACTGCCAGGAAAGCAAATTCATGCACTGAGGGCTGTCAGAGGGACTAACAAGAACACAACAAAAAACCCAACAAAACCAAACCAAAAACCAAGCCAAAAAAAAAGTGGGAATTTTAATTTTAGTCCTTACCCCAAGTGCATCTTTCCTCTGTACTAAGGAACCCATCCTGTGGCAGAGAACTGTTGTTGGCTCCATTTAGCAGCTCTGGAAGGGAAGGCAGAGCTTCTGAGTATAATCTGTGATTATGTACCAAAAATAGGGGCTCTTAGGTCTGTGTGCAGCCTGTGAGACCACAAGGTACCACAAATGTGCAACCATACAGCCCCTAAAATGAACAGCTTTGCTGCTTCTGTACACGTTCCAAAAAGTTGTCATTGCTTTTTGTTTTCTCTCCTGTCCAACATCACAACAACCACTGACCATGAGCAGGATGATTTTTTTTTTATTATTAGTTTCCTTTGAAAGAATGAAAAAAACAAACAATAAGAGCAAAAAAACAAGCAAAAAATCCCATCATGAAGACATAGCAAGTGCAAAAATAAACGAGTAGGCAAAAAAAAACCTACCAAAAAACTACTGTATAAATATACCTAGAAATGGTTGAGGTTTTTTTTTCTTTTTTTCTCATTTGACTTGAATCCTATCCCAGACTTTAAAAATATCCTGGATGGAAGGATGGAGAAGGAAACCAGGAGAAACAGCCTGCCACTCTGGTGCCTCCCCTAGCAAACCTGTGCTCTCCAAGCTGCCAGGCAGCCACCAAATCAGTGTTTATGTGGAGGGAGTGTGACAGGCAAGTGAAGGAGGCCAGAGCTTGCCAGACAGTGAAGGAAGGAGCTTTTCCCATCTTTAAACTCTGGAGATGAGACACATAAGCCTGGCAGGCCAGGACAGTGTGGAAGAGAGGAGGAGGTGAGTGGCTGTGGCATGGAGCTGGGGCAGATGCAGGTTCCTCCCACCACCAGAGTCATGTCCCCCTCTTGCTTCCTTCACCCTCTCTTGCCATGGCTCATGCTTCTGGCTGTCAGGGGTGACAGCATGATGCTGGGACAAGCTTGGTGAACTCTGCAGGGAGTTTTTTGGGACCTAAAAGTCAGCAAACTATAGCTGATGTAGGAGAAATTACTTGGTTTACATTTCTTTGCTCTTCTGGGTCCAGTTTTGTCATATGAGAAAGAAACAGGGCTGATGCAGTTGCCTAAGTTAATTGCTGAATAATTGTTCATTATTTATCCCTGTGGCAAGACCAGTTTTCCTGACTCGTTGTCTCTGGGGCTGCACAGTTGCTTCATGTTGCATCCATGGAGCACTTTGTCCTTTCACCATCATAAAACTGTGGATTGTTGCTCAGTGTGAGACAGCATCCTCAATGAGGTGCATTTTTTGTTGGGCACAAATGCATGTGTGAGCACCCAAAGCACACTGCAGTTTCTCACTCTGTTACCCCCTCTGTCCAAGATCTCTGTGTTGGTATTTTGCATTTATTTAAAGAGTCCAGGCTCAGTGTTTTGGCTGGCACAATTTGACTTCTCACTAACACTCCTGGTACTTAGGATGTGGCATGGCTGTGGGTCTTGATCACTGTCTTCAAAATACTTACGAAATGCTCTTTAAAATCCTTTACAAATACATTCTGAACAGCCAGAAACCCTCTCACAACTCCTTTTTTTGCTGAGGTTGACATTGCTCACTCAATTTGCAGGGCAGGAGCAGCATGCAGGTAAATCTTGCTGAACCAAGGGGCAGGGGCATGGCCGTGGCAGACAGCAGTCCATGATGTGCTTGTGGCTCTGCCGCAATTTCAGCCCACAGGTAATTAACATGTTCAAATAAAAAACTCAGCTGAGGTGTTTGGTGACAAAGGCAACATTCAAAAACTCCACAGATTAATCCCTGGGTAGGCTTGGGGCTCTCTGAGCCTGGGGGCTGCTGTGATTGATTCTGAGCCTGGGGTTGTGCAGCTGGGCAGAAATCCAGCAGGTTATTGTTTGCTGGGTTTAATATTGCTTAGATAACTTCCCTAGCTCTTTTGAGATGCTGAATGGTTTTATGGTAGCTGCTGCTTGGAAAGCTTCCCATGCTAGGGCCCTGATCCTGAAATAATTGTTTAGGTGATAACCCTTCCTAAGATGAGCAGCTCAGTTTGACTGGGATGGGGTTGTTCCCAGGAGTTAACTGTGCAAGAGTTTGCTGGAGGATGATGCAGCTGAAGATCTGAAGTCAGAGAGAGGATGCTTTAACTAACAGGTGTTGGAGGAGACAGAAAAGATAACTGACACAATGGCATTCATAAGGCAAGATTTCAGTTTAATTCTTCTTCCTGCCCTACAGCTTCCCTCCTAGAGTTGCTTCTTGGTCCTATTTCTGCTCCATTCTTTTAACAAGCCTCAATTTTAATTGGTTGTTGTGCAGGGAAATCCATCTCATCCAGCCCCTGGCTGTCTCTGTGGCAGTCCCTGCTCCTCTGCCCAGTTTGGTGAGGAGGAGTGCTGGCAGTGCCTTGGTGGGGAGCTTTGCAGTTTGGATGCCATTTCACTTATTTTTAATTTTGAAATTGAGGATGTGTACTAGTGGCAGTGGCCTTGCCCACGGGGCCCTGGCATGCCAAAATGAGCAGAACCAAATGGCATCAGTTGCAGCTCCCTGTCCCCAAAACACTGCCTGGCACAAGCAGCCCCTGGCAAAGCTGGGTGGGAATGCTGATTTGTAGGAGTGAGAAATGTTTAAAACTGGGGCTGGCTCTTGCCAACAGAGAAATTGGGTGGCTGCTCATCTGAGCAGCAAAAATAAAAGAAATTTATTGCCTGAGAGAGCAAATAGCTGCTTTCTCTGGCAAATGAAAACTTGGAATTGGCCTGGGTAAAGATTATCTTTACCTGGTGTCTCCTGTGGGTGAAACTGTTCCCTGGTGAAGGGAGGGGAGGGTTTGCTGAGCAAGGAGAGACCTGCATGGGAACTTGAGAGCAGAGATCCCAAAACAAACACTCTGGCTAGACCCCTCTCCTCTGTTTTCCTCAGAAAAAAAAATGCTGCTTTAAACAGAAATCTCTTTGCTGTAAAACTGTATTTAAAAGTATGACTCTGTAAACACAAACGAAAAGGGCTGAGTTTATCCTTCCAATAACTTTGATAAAGCTGATGCTGTGGTCTGTGTCTGTACAAATGAAATCAGCCTGAACAGGAAGGGACCTGACTTTATGTACTAGATTATTGCAACACTTTTGCAGATACTCAGCTTAGCTACCAGGAGTGCCCTGCTGTCAGGCAAATGTTTAGTACTGTGGCTCAAATAAAAACCAGAACTAGGAAGCCCTGTTTTGTTAATTGCCTGCATATCAAACATTATCAACACTCAGCTTTGTGAGGCACTGGGAAACTGCTGTCATCTACATTTTAAGGGCTCACATGCAGACCAGCAGTCTCTAGGAAAACACAGAGCTTGAACCTTGATTTTGCAGTGGGGTGGTCGAAAGGGTAAGTTCAGCTGAATTTTTGCTGCTCTGGATTTTAAGCAAAGTTATTGTTCTGCTGCTGTCTCTTCAGGAATGGTGCCCCTATTTTTTATTTCACTGTGAATGGCAAAAACATAAAGCAAGCTGGCTTCAAGGACTGTACTTTTGTAAGGAAGAGGAAAGATAAAATGGCTACATATGGCAATATGGACAGTTTCCAACTTAATGGAAATAAAAGAGTCTGATTTTTGCAGCATGTACTGAGAACTGAACTGTATTTTTATGCAAATGGCATAGAAAATGCAGCTCAGCAAAGGCTGTTTCCCTGAAGCTGGCTGGAAAGCATTTTGAGTGCCTGAAGACTTGTTTTCCATGAGAACTTTGTAAGAAAGAATATAAAGAGGTAACAGAGCATCTAAGAACATTATGCCTACCACAGTTTTGTTTGTTTTGGGTTTTTTTTAAATCCAAGTTTCATCTCAAGAATCAGCTTTGAGGAGGAAATGCTACTGAGCCTTTAACAAGCCTAAATCATTATTATTCCTTGGTATTTGTTAATGTTACTGCTGGCAAAGAGCAAATTTTGTGGAATAAACCACCAGCAAAACAGTGTATGTCTGCTCAGCATGATCCAGCCCTGAGGACAGCCACCAGAGGTACTTTAGGATCTGATGGTGAACAACCCAAGGGGCTATTTACAAACGTGATATTAACCCTCAGAGTTAATCCAGATGCTGTGGGGTGAGGGGGTTAGAGTTAGCTGGTTTGTTGGATCATGTGTTAATGAGTGGGAGGAGCTCAGAGGAACTCTCCTAAAAGCTGGAGGAGATGCTGAAGAGACTGCAAATATATGGCTTTTTGATTAGCTGGAATAAGCACATTTCACTTCATCAGACTTATTTGGAGCACTACATGGGTGCAGAAGCAATCTACTTATTAAGAGTGGAAACAAAAATTACTAAGAATGTACTACTTGTAGTACCAGAGAAGGAAGCTCCTGGTCGTTAAGCTGTTATAGTTTAAAAGTTTGCTTCAAATATATTAGCTTTGATCAGCTGGATGGTTGGCTTGTTTGGAAAAAAGCTTCATTCAGAGGAGTGAAATTAGATAGTTTTACAATCAAATAGCTCGAGTGCCTTTGATATATTTCACTCTTCAGCACTGTTAGTGGGGAAATTTGGGAAAAGGCACAAATAGAACAGGTTCTGCTGGTGGTGACTTATTAAGTAGAGGTTAGAGGGGCTGCAGTGAAGAGATGCACTGATTGTCTAGAGAAAAGCTCAGAGCAGATGTAATATGTGGCTCCAGAAGGCCTCATCTTTACAGATTTTTATTGTGTCAAAAAATGATAACCAAGGGAAGGAGAGGATGGAAAGATGTGCCAAGTCCTAGAAGGAATGAAGAACAAGAGGAAAATCAGACATCTGGTTCCCTCCCTGATGCCCAGCACTGACCACTGTGAATTCAGAGAGCTCCCTCAGGGTTAGGCTTGTGATTTATTTTCCTGTTGGGGACATCATTCAGGCAGTATGCAAGGGAGAAGAGAGCTGTGTTGACAAGCTGTGCCAGTGCTTTAAAGCTTCCAGTGCTGCTGATTTCCAGCCTGCTGGGCAAAAAGCATCTTAAGATTTTCTTCTTCGTTTCAATCATGATTACAACAGAGTGGGTCCTTCTGTGGCTGCTGCTTTGCAAGAGTTTTTAACTTCTTCATATGTATCAGCCTCCTAACTGTTTGGAAACAGCTTTTAGGAATGAGTATCAAAGATAACGAGAGCAATCTGAAAATACAGGGTAGGAATTAAATGAAAAAGTGAATTGTAATACTCTCCTTCAGGGCAGAGCAAATGACTTGAAACTGATAATGGTCTTTGTCAGAGAGGTTCACTCAGAAGTCAAATGTCCCAAACATACCATGAACCACACACCCTTCCTCAAGTGGGTGTGACTGCTCACTTGGACTTCTAATCACTACCCAGCTGATGGCCCAAGAGGAACCTGGCCACATATTGACTTTGCTGGTTAGCTGACCCCCTCAAGACCGTCTTGTACCTTCACCACTGCCAAATCACCAGCTGAACAGGAGAGAGCACCTTCTTTCAAGCACTGGGATTCGTATGATTAAACCAGGTTCTTGTTTTCTACTGAAAAAGCAAGTTTCCTGCTGCTGTGATTGCAAAGAGAAAGCTGAAAGCATAGGTGCTAAGTATGCAAAGCAAGAGAAGCAAATACAGAGAATATAAGGGTTTTTTTTCACTTAGTCTTATGTTTTTAACTATTTCTTTCTCCAGGAGGCTGATTCATTCTTTTGAATGGGTTGTGCTGGCAATACTGTATTTCTTTGTTCCCCAAGGGATAACTTCAGAGCTTTTCTTTCAAAACCACTTTGCCCAGTTTAGACATATCTTAGAAAAACTAAATGAGAAGGAATTTGTAAGAAAAACTAATGATCTGCTATAAAAATTTTTCACAACTTTGTATAGGGATGGAGTGGGTTTGTAGAATTACAGAACTGCAGTGACTAATAATAGTAATAAAGGCTCTGATTGTATTATGTGGTTAAAGATAGTCACAATACTCTCATTGTCTCTGCCATTTTCCCACTCCTTGCTGTGACATCAGCTCATCCCAGACCATCACATCCTGCTCATGCCTGTGTCTTTGTTGATAAATAATGAGTCATTATATGCTTTGCTCTGGAACTCATACAGCTGTATTGCCCAATATCCCTCTTTCCAGAATGAAATCCCCTTTTGCAAGGATTCAGCATGCCTTTGAAGCAGCAAAGTTTATCTGGAGACAAATGTGCACTTCAGCACAAGGAGGAATGGATGAAATAAAGTTCTTTCTGGATGCTGGGTACCTGGAGCATGGTCACCTTCAGTAAACTCTGTATTTTTATTAATGAGAAAACCCTACTGCCACTTTGTGCTGATGGCACAATCTGCCATGTACAGAAGCCATGATGTCCATGGATTGTCCCTGCCGGGCACATTTGATTCAAGGACCCTGACATCCCACACAGGCATCAGAACTCTGCACGAAATATTTGGATGCTTGTATGTAAACAGGTACGCATGAAGTTACTGTTTTCTCCACAAACACCAAACTGGTTTAGTGATACACAGCATACTCAGGAAGTTCTCCTAAATAAATGTGTTATCAAAATCAGAAATGGTAATGTTTTGTAAAAATATAAAAATACTTACGTGCCTGACACCAAGAATATTGAGGAAGCAGCCTGGCACTCTCAATAGCTGATCTGTAGTTGGGAGGTAGTTGTTTTCTTTCATTTGAATTTAAAAGTATGGTCAAGCACGTGGCACAGAAAACTTCTAGCTCTGCAGATCTGCTGAACAAACAGGAATTTCTTATCAACAGCCTATGGCATAATCCAGTATGCCTGTTTTGTATCGATGAGTTCTGGGGGTGAAGATCTAAAGGTTTAAGAGATCCCCAGTTAGGAAAGCCATGGGATGTGTTTGGTTTTCCTTCCTCTATTTTACTTGGGTATTTTGCAACTCACCCTTGAAAGTGTGAGAGATCAGGTGGCCCTTGGGAATGGCAATGAGAATACTCATGGCTAAAGGAGGAACAGCTGTAAACCAGAACAAAACATGGTCCTGGGGCTGATTTTTGAAGAGGGCTGGGTAGCCTCCAGCCCCTCCTCATTTCTCTGTCACCATGCTCTCCCTTTCTCTAGATTGAGGGCCCCTTTTCCTGGCTTACAAACTGCACAGAGGTCTGGTTTGGAACAAACCTTTGGCCAAAATTTTCACTCTAAGGCTTGCTCTGCTGGTGACCCACCAGGGACTTCCAGCTGTTTCCCTCAGCAGCTTTCCACTCCCCTTTCCCTGTCTGTAAGCCCAGAGGTGGTAGTACCCATCCCACACCCATGATGTGAGATGGTTATTACATGGGTGTGCTGCTATCAAGCAACATCTGCGCCTTCAAAATGTTGTGTACTGGTGTTCAGGGGTGGGTGCAAGAAGTGCTCCTCTGCCCATTTGCTGCTTCTCTTGCTTGGTTCCTCCTGATACATTCTTGGGTGGTGGGATTGCAAATTTGATTTGTTAAATAGGCTTAAAAAATGTAAATTATAATTATAAAAGTCCATCAGTCTTTTTTTTTCATGATGAATTTTATGTAGGTGGCAGTTAAAATAAATGATTACCTCATAAATACCATTTTGATAGCCCAGCACACGGTGTAGCCTCTGCTGCACTGAGATTTTTATCTCAGAAAAGGGAAGGAAAAAATAGCTTCCTGTGGATTTATAGGACTGTAGTGGCTGCTGCTGTAGCTCATTATTTGCTGAGTAATTTGGGGGGAACATATTCTTCCAGTGCAGGCAGCCACAGATGAGCAAGTGTGGATGCTGATAGGGGGTGGCCACCCTCAGCCCTCAGTGTGCCATGGCCACTCGACTCATCCAGCACATCAAGTACTTCAGATGATGTTTTTGAGGTAAAAACCTCGTGTTTTCCAATGTCAGTCATTCCTGCACACAAGCACTATCCTCCTCCATCACCAACAGCCAGGAAAGCCAGGACCCTGCTGCTAAACTGGAGAGAGATGGGTTTGGACAAGAAATTGGCTCGGTGGTGACATCCAAAGAGCTCAGTGTCCAAATGGGAGATCAGTAACAAGGAGTGTCCCTTGGGGGTCCGTGTTGGAGCTGGTACCACTCAGTATCTTTATATATGTCTTGGGGTTGGACTAGATGATCTTTTGATGTCCCTAACTTTCTGTGGCTGTGGTAGTGGCATTGTGAGCTCTCTCAGCAGGCATGGATGAAGGCAAACCCTACTGTGCAGTGGGGATTTTCCTGAGGGGACAGGTGACAGAAAGACCCTGACAGGCTGGAGGAGTTGGACCCTCTGAACCTCATGAAGTCCACCAAAGCCATGGGAGACCGTTTTGACCCCTTCCAGTGTATAAAAGGGGATTATAAGAAATACGAGGGAAGACTTTTTACCAAGACCTGTAGTGACAGGCCATGGGGCAAGAGTTTTCAACTGACAGGATGTAGGATTAGGTTGGACACCATTAAATGCTTTTTGATGAGGGTGGTGAGACACCGGCACAGGTTGCCCAGGGAGGCTGTGGATGCTCCCTCCCTGGAAGTGTTCCAGGCCAGGTTGGACGGTGCTTGGAGCAACCTGAGCGGGAAGCTGTCCCTGCCTATGGAAGCAGGCGACCATCCACGACCTCTTCCCGCCCAAAGCACTCTGAGAGGATCCCGAGGCCCCCTCGGATTTATATTTAAAAAAATATATCATCCAACCCCAAACCAAACAACCCCATTTCCTACTAGAGGAAAAAATCCGCGGCGGGAACCTCCACACTCCACCTGCGCCACAGCAGCGGTTGCGGGGCCCAGCCCGGGGCTCTCTCTCTCCCCCTTTCCCGGGTTCCCCTGCAGCGGCGGCTCCGCCCCTGCGGGGANCCTCCATAATCCTTCGACATCCCCCCGCCGGCTCGTCATTCCTGGGCGGGCGCTGCCGCCGGCTCTGCGGGGGAGCCGCCGCCGTCACAGCAGCAGCAGTAGGGCAGGTGTTGCCGCCGGGCGGGTCGCGCCGCGCCGCTTCCCCGCCTTATCCCCCCCCTCCCCCGCCTTACCCCTTCGGCGGCCATGTTGTCCCCTGGCGCGGTGGCGGCCGTGGTGCCGCGGCGGTCGGGAGGCTGTGAGGAAGCAGATGGGTGCGGGGAAGAGACACCCGCCATCCCCGGGGGTTAATAATTCAGCGATGAAAGTTCCCATGGGCGCACGTAGCTCAGGTGTTAAGTGTGGGCGTTTCTGTCGCTCCCTCAGAGGCGAGAGATGGCGCAGCTCCTGTCCTCGCCACACAGCCCGGTCTCCCGCCGCCTGGCCTGTGCCTCCTCCTCCTCACCCCGGCTCCCTGTGCTTCCTTCACCTGGAGGGTGGGAGCCCCTCATCAGATGTCCCTGTCCCCAGCCAGGGGCCCCTCGGGGGTGGCTGGAGTCCACCTCAGGAGCCTTCCTTAAATAAACTGGAGGGTGGCCATGCCCTCCTCGGTGCCTCACACGCCAGGTGCGCTGCTAAGTCAAAATTTTGGTGGAGAGACTATTGGAAAGTGGGTGGAATGTGAGGCTGAGGGACCCAGCAACTAGATCGACCCATAAACCCCGTGTTTGTGTAAGTAGTGGTACTCCCAGGAATAAGGCAAGTGGCTTTCCAGTTTCCATTGGATTTCTTCCCTGGAGCTGCAGAGTTCAGTATGGCGCTGGTTGGTAGGAGAAGCTGGGAAGTGCTCTCTTCTTCCCCATCCCTTCTGCCTTCTGCCCGGGGGCTGAGAGGTAGGTTTTTGGGTTTGGGTTTTTTTTTTCCTCTTTGCACACCCTGAGCAGAGGGTGTATGTTGATTTTGCTTCTGGGCTGTGCAGGGACCCTTGTGCAGCTCATGTGGCAAAGCCAAGGCAGCGTCTGTGTGTGCTTGGAGGGATGGGACAGAGAAACCCCCCGGCTGTTGGCTCCCAGTCCTGCTGTTCCAGGTTGGTGTTACCACATCAGCACTCTCTTGTCACTGTGTTCATGTAGGTACTCGATTTTTTCCTCTCCATGTGAGGGCACAAATTAGTCTGGCTCGCAACTGCGTGCTTCTGCAGGTTTGCCAGAAGTGGAAGTATGCATTGTTCAAGCTCAGTCTTGAAGGTTTGGACTCTTCTTAAAGGATTTTTTGGGTTTTTTTTTTTGTGCCCTAGCTTTAAACAGATGTAAATCTAGAGTTAACTTTGCTGAAGGAAGAGATGTGTGGCACAAAACCCTTGTGCATGTCTGTGAACAGATACAGCCAACTGTCAGAGAAATAAAAATAATGAAGTAGCAGTGAAAAAGCTGGGCACCTTCCTTCCAGCCATAATAAGCAGAGTTTCTGAGAAGCTTATGTTCTCTCTCTTGAAACTGCTGGTCTGTAGCTGAACATGGCTGAGAAGGCAGTGAGGGCCCCAGGAATGTACATTCAAGGCCTCAGTATGGTGTTCTAAAGATAGAGTCCCCAGAATCTGATCCTTAGATGCAGAATTAAAATATTAGCTACACTGCCAGAGGTGTTAGAGACATGGATTGGCTTTATGGGGATCTGCCTTTGCATCTCCTCGTGTGCCATAAGCTATTAAGGCAAGATTAATGGATGTAATCTTCTGCAGCTTTGTTCTCCTGGGGCAGATTTATATCCCTAGGTAGGTGTTGTAGGCACTGGTGCCATACATTATGCCTTGTGCTGCTTGCTAGTGCCATAGGGTAACACATAAAGGGCTCTTTCAGGCTATTGCAACAGGTAGGAGTGCCATTTTGGACAGGACTGGGTAGCTCTACTGCCCAGGGTATTGCTGTATGTTTGTGAGAGTGTTGAAGGTTTCTCCTGTCATTTCATTTTACTGTGCTGCTCCCTGATCCCAGAAAATAGCTGTGCACTGAACTGGGACAATGCTTCTCTGACCTTTACATGAGCCTGGAACAGAAGTGAAGAGAAACTCTACCTAGTCTGGTCCTCTGTTGTTTCTGCATTTGGACTTGAGGTAAACTTGGCCTCTTAGAATACTCCATATGTTTCTGGTTTTCTTCCTGTGGCCACCTAGAAAAGACTGCTTATCTAATGCTTTAAAGAAGTTTGCTTTATAGGAGTTTTTAACTTTCTCCTGTATTTAAACAACTTTTCTGTATCTTTGCATTGACTTTCTTCCCTGTATAACACCTGCCTGCTTTCTTCTGTGGTATCTTAGTCATTCCCTTGCAGAATGGAAAGCAAGGATGTGTTTATTTATCTTTTCTGTAACACTGTCAAAGAACATCCTGTGTTCCCCAGCAAGAATTTTATTTTCCCTTTTTGTGTGTTTACTATTGGATCTTCACTCGTGCTCCTGGCCCCTGCACATTTTAATACCTTTTTAGCTATTCCCTTTTCAAAATCCATCAAGTTTTTGTTTCCTTCCCCCATCCCCCACGTTTACTTTCTGGAATTCTTTTTGAATTTCTTCTTTTTCATTCTGTGGCTGTTTGAAGTCCTGGTTCTGCTTTCTCATTGTGTCTTCCAGCTTCTTCATGTTGGCTGTCAGGTTCCTCTTTGCAGCTTCACTTTTTAGCCTCCTGTGCAAAGCTGTTGGTAAACTTTGAAAGGACTTGCTGTCTTTGCTGTTTGTCCTTCTAGGGTGTTTAGTTTGCCCATGACCTATAGCCTTTTCAGTTTGGTGCTCAGTATTATCTGGAGTTGGTCACTGCAGCATAAAAGGGGTTTTATTGCTCTTTTGAATGTTTGCATTTGTGAATGCTGAACAAGCTCACTGTCATCCTGGGCATGAGACATCTTCTACAGTGTTTCATCTCAGAAACACTTATGTGGTTATGTTCCCCTAAGACATATGCAACTAATGCACTGTTTTCAATATTCAGTATTTGTGTCTTTCTGAAGCTTCAATAATTTTGTCCCTTAACGCCTTGGGAAGGTCTGTGAAGATGGGTTAATGAACAACAATTTGCATCATGGTCTTGTGATACAATGCATCGGACTCTTCTGTGGATCCTAGCTGGTGGAATACAGTAAATATTGACTGGTGTCTTGTTCTGCATGTACCATGGCTCTGGAGGGAAGAGGCTTCAACGAGCACTTGCCTGTCTCCTGCTGCCTTCAGCAGTGACGTAAATACAGCCTGGGATACTGCACATTATGGTTTGGGGTTGTCCTAGAGACTTCTGAATCTTTCCCACTTCTGTCATTCTGAGCAAATTTTGTCCCAGTTTTGGTATATAAGCACTTATACGTCTGTTTCTTCTAGTAAATGGCATTGGGTGTATTTACCAGCAGGTGTTCTACAGACTTCTGATTGTTTTTTTCCTTTTTGTCCTTCTGAGCAAATTTCATTCTAATTCAGTCCTCTTTCTCCCTTCACAGGAAAGAATTCAACAGTCACATTGTTGGTCCACAATGGACTGAGTGGATCAGTTTTCTTACTTGAAAATTTTTATTTTCTTCTTAAACAAAGCTCTCATCACTGGATCTCTCTAGTTCAGATTATACAGTTCTTCCTAGACTCTAAATCTCAGCAAAGTATTTTCAAGTAGTAAGTTTTTCTGAAGAAAACCAGTGTTTCAGGGAGACCAGAACTGCTTTGCTGAAGGTTTATTAGGGGGGAAAAAATATCAAAGGGAGAAAAGGAAAGGTTTAAAAAAACTGTTTAATTTTGAGGATTTACTACTTTAAAAGCAAACATTTCCACCCACCCTTTTTCTGCCCCCTCAGCCAAAACAGGGGGCAGCTTTTATTTCAAGTAAAATCCATTGAATTTTTTTTCTGCCTGTGATTGTTTTTTGTTTGGCCATTGAACCAGATAATCCAATATTTGCACAGCTCTCCCTGGAGCTGCACAAAGAGGTGATGCTGTCACGATGACAGGTAGACTTCAGGAGATAACGTGGAAGCATGTGGTCTCCTAGCAGAAGCTCCTTGGCCTTTAAATGTTCACTTCCAGATCTTCAGGATTTCCCTGCAGATGTCTGGACTGTGTTATCTTACAGGGAGTTGAAGTGTTGAGGGGTCTTGGCTTTCCCAAAGGAAGGCAGAGGAAAAAATGGTATTCAGCAGCAGGGCATGGAGTTCCTGGACTGATCATGAGTATTTTTCCCCTAGGGCAAGGTAAGGCTTGTAGTGCTAAATGGTAGGATTTACTCCTAGATAAATATTTGAGATTTATTTTTAGTTTGTGGGGTTTTATTGTTCTGAAAAAATGGTGACATTTTTGTACCTCTTTCTTGTTAGCTCTTGCTTAGGTCAGTGTACCTTGTTCTAGTTGTACAAAAATATTTGTTCCTAATTAAAGTCACCTTCTTCTGTTTTCTCCAAGGCATCTTGGGCTCATAAAGACTGCCTGACCCATGAAGCTGTCTGCTTTGACAGATGGCTTTTGCAGATCACTTAGTTTGCATGTGGAAATTCAGAGTTTTCCCTGTCTGGCTTACAGGGCTGGTATTAAAATTTTTCTAAGAAAATTCTCCCTGTTACTGGCAGCTGTAGGGTTTTGTGCTTGTGAAACCTGTGTGGACAAATATTATAAGCCACCAAAAACTCTCCAGCCCAACCTGCCACAGTCGCTCAGATCTTCCAACAATTACAATCTAATTAGACCCAGCATTCAAAGTTGCCTCCAGCATTTGGAACAAAAGTAATTTGGCTGTCATAAAAGTAGTAGATTGACAGCTCTGGAGGCTGAACTCAGCTTATCTGCAAAACATACCCAGGGTGGGAAAGAGCTACAAGAATTGCCACAGTGACTACCTGAAGGGCTTGACCCCTTGCCTTGAAATGACAGCCTCCCAGGGCTGAACATATGGGTAATTTTCTACAGGTCCTTCTGCTGCCACTGCCAAGAGTGCTGCTAATTACTGACAGTAATTAGTATATTGTCTGTAGCATGAATACTTTTCCACGAGGAAAAACACCTCATTCTTTGTATGATAGCAATCAAATGCCCATCATGTAGTGACAGTGTTTATGAAGTTAAGAATTATTCTGGATTTGAACTGCAGCCTGGGAGGTGAAAGGCTTTATCCTATTACCAGTCCCCTGAATCATTCAGTCTACAGTGTGTGAGGCACAGAGCTGTGATTACCAATTCATTTCATAAAGGCCAACCATTTAAAATGCTCTCAAACTAGCAGCTGCTTGAGGAATGAAAAAGCACCTGGGTCTGGACAAACATCTTTTTCTTCTCTGGGTTAATTTAAAAAGAAAACCAACAATTCTTTCCCCCGACAAATGAGACTTTCAATCAGCACTGAGGTGTTGCTGCAGAAGGATAACCCATCTTTTCTTACTTGACATATGGGATTCTTCCAGTTCAGAGGTGGAAGTCATGGTTAGGCTGAAGAGCACTTAAAAAAAATAAGCTGCTTCACGTTACCAGGCTGGAAGAGGAATTGGAGAGAAGAAAAACTTTTCCTTCTTTCCTCTCTATTTTCATAGAATCATTGGAGGTGTATTTACCCTCAAGATCATGAATTTTCCATATCTAATTATCTCTTCATCTGCTGAGTCAGGAGGAAAATCAAAATTATCCTCTGTTTTAGATTATGTTTTCCTAGGACTGACATGAGAAATCTGGGGTGACATTCTCAAAAGCATCCAATTTATACAGGATCAAAAGACTGGGTTTTTCAGGGGATCATCTGCTCCTCAGATGTATTAGGGACATTAGAAAACAGCACCTTTGGTTTCTGACATCAGAAATGAAGGTATAGATAGAAGATTGCTGTCTTTATTGCTGTCAGTGTGGGATAAGATCATAATTTATGTTTTCAGATGAGGCTTAAAAAATGAAGATCTTGTATTTGCTAACTGGAACCCAAGTTGACCACAGGTGTGTTTCAAAAAATTAAGAGTTTGCTGTAATAAATCCACTGCTGTTTTGGGTTTTTCTCTGTCCCTGTGCAATATATCTTCCTGGCAGCCACAGTCCACTCCAGAGGAGAACAAAGAAGTTTGGGGTTTTGGGTGTCTGTGTCTGTGCATAAAAGGCTTTTGCTTTATGCTGGGGGGAAGCTGTTTGGTTTTTTTTTTTTCCTTCTTTTCTGCAACCTTCCTGTGTGATCTTCAAACTACTATTTGCTGTTGGTAAACTGGGTATGAGCAAGATGATTTTTCTGCCTGCTTCATCAGTCTGTTCCACATAGCCCACGGGCAGATTCATACAGGCTCTCCCTCCTTCCAAAAAGTGTGTTTGTTTGACTCCAATACCCATGTCTTAATGACACAGAAGTACTGTGTTATCCCACTCACTAGCAAGGCTGATGTGGAGCAGTTGTACCTAAGAGTACACACTGCAGGGCCTTTTCTCATCCATTCAGTTCCCCTGAAAAGCAGAATTTCCTCAGTATTACCATGTCTGTGAACAACTGTGACAGCCAGCAACCTGTCTCCTCATCTCTGCTGACTGCATGGAGCTCTATCAGCAATTTGGCCCAGTATCCAACATGAGACTCTGTGAATCTCACCAAAGTACACACGAAGATGATAATACAGATGGAGAAAGATATGTAAGATAACAATACAGATGGAAAGACTTAAGTTAGGATATGGTTTGTAGAGTACTTTGGAATTCTTTGGGTTGATAAATGTTGTACTAAGTTTAAAGCACTATTATATCTCACACTCACATAAACTTGCATTCCTTGGCTTTGCATTTTGCTGTATGGATTAAGTTAGAGCAGATCTATCTGGAGCACCCATTGGGGCTGAACAGTGGTGCATCTTCTGCCTTGCTGCTTAATATCAGGTGGTTCATTACAGGAACTCAAATAAAACTTGACTCAAACAAGGCAGGCCTTCCTGCTGGTTTTTTAAACATTATGCTACATCCCATGTCTGTGTTTCACAGGCCAGGGTATGCTTAATGATGTGTATCCTTCCTTTCCTTGTTAATTGATGCACAAGCTTTTGGGAGTTATGTATCATTATCTAATGTAATCATGCAGAAATGTGAAAAGCAGAAAAGGGAAGAAAAGGGAAAAAAACCAAACCAACCTTGCCTTGATGTCTTGTGGCAGCTGAAGTGGCAGGAGCTGGGGGTGGGTTCCCTTAGCAAGTTCAGAGCTGGACTGCCTCAGTATTGCCTCAGTGAGACCCGTGAGCTTTGAGCAGTCTCTTGCTGCAGATGCTTGCATGATCCTGTTTAGGGAAGCTGTTCTAAATGTGTCTGCTCCTTCTGCTGCCCCTTGCCCTGAGCCCTGGCAGGAGGGCAGAAGAACCTCTCCCCCCATTCCCTGCTCAGTGATCTCCATCTCACTTCCAGGCTGGAGGCAGCTGTGTGGGAGCCACAGGTTCCTTTAATCCCTGGTAAGAACATCAGATCACAGTGGCCCCTCTGGCCTTGTTCCCCATGACTATGAAACTAGCTCGAGCAGCACAGAGATTTAATCTTTCTAGTGGAAATGCAGTGCTGGTCAAAGGTCTGTGCTGCATCTTTTAGGACAGTTTTTTAGCTGTGTGAAGTTAATGTCCCTTCCGAGCCTCAGATTTTGGGCAGGTTTGTGCTATGTCTGTGTAACTGCTTTTCTGCAGCACTGCTCTCCCAGGGAGAGATCCCAAAGAGGGAGGTCACAAATTCTGCCAGAGGTGCAGAACTGTCTCCTTACCCTCTTGCAGACTTCCCTTCTTGCCTGCCTCCTCTTCCCATCACCAATCAGGTAATCAGAGGGAGGGAATGAGCAGCTCTGGGGTGCACTGCAAGCTGTGTGGGGGTGATAAGCAGCTCTGAGTCTCTTTGTTATCTCTGCAACCTACCTGGTTCAGTCTGTTGGCTGCTTCAGGTCCTCTCTGGGAGCTTAGATGGGGATGAACCAAGGTGGCTTTTCTACACTGTGCTCTGGCTCTACCACCCAAAGTGTATGCAGGAGATAGGGTTGGCTGACAGAGAGCAGCCAGTTGCTCCTTCAGCTGTTGCTCCCCAGTTTTGTTCCTCCCTCCTCAGTTAATTTAGATGATACCTAAAGTGTGTCCACAACTACATTTAAGCAAAAGCTGTTACCATAGTAACACTGGAGATTTTCTAAACGTGGTCCCATGATGTAAACAACTAAACTTGAGTGTCATCCCAAGTAGCTGTTTATTTCTTCTGTGTAGTTGATGAGGTATTTAAATCTGTTGTAGCACACACAGATTCACCCCTTCTAAGTATAACTTGGAGGAGTAACACGTGTTCCTATTGCTTCCATTTCAGCAGATCTGTTTCCATGTCAACAGCTCACATTGATAAAGAATTGACATTCTGACTGCATTTGGCAGTGTCGGGTACAAGGTGACAAATAAAATAAATAAATGTTTCTAATGATGCTGATGTTAAAACTCTGCCAAAACACTGGGACTCCCATGCACAGCAGCCAGAGATTGCTTCTTGAATCTGCAGGCAGTGAGGCAGCAATTCTCATGGGAAAAGACTTTCTTAGCAAGGTTTTCAAGCTTTCCTGCTTACAGATGCAGGAGGACTGGGAAAGCAAACTCTCTTTTATAGAAAAATGCACCGAGCACTCCCTCTGTGTGCACAAGTGTGTTTGCTTTGCCTTATTCACTTCTAATCTAGGTGAGGTCTAGAAATGCATAAAAAATGCAAGAAAAAAATAGAATGCAATTCTTGGACTAGAAAGCTGTTTCCAGTCAAGTTTCTGACAAAAATTGTGGAGGAGGAGGGCTTAATTAACACCTCTCTCCTTCCACTCCTGATTTCCTTGTGGGAAATACATGGGTTGGGTTTACGGAGGGACAAGAAATCTGGTGGCCCAGAAGGTCATTTTTTTAAGCTGGCAAGCCTGCTCAGCAAAGACTGGCACTTCAAATTCTGTATTTGGGGGATGAAAGGGGACTGCTTTTCTCTGTCTGTGTGAGCAGCATGTAGAGACAATTGCCACAGCTCAGGTGTCATCACTGTGCTTGCTTTCCCTTAGTGTATAGAGGGCTAAGATCAGTGGCCCACTGTATTTAAGCACCCTGTTTACACATGGTAGGAGAGAGACAGTCCACAAGAATTCTCAGACCACAGCAAACAGAGCAAGGAGAAAAAACACTCCCATTTCACAGGGGCAAAGAGGGATTAAAGAGTTTTTCAAAGCTGCAGGTAGGAGTGGTGGCTTCCAGTTGATGCAGGCTCCCTATTTGCCATTTGGATGCCAGAAAATCCCTTACCTGGTGTTGGCTAGGGATCATACTGAAGTTTACTGGCAGATGTGAAAATCCACCTCAGCTCTTCTGAGCTGACATGTGCTCACCTTCAGTTTGGAGCAGAGTTTGGAAATACATTTCTGTGGAGACATCCAGCCCCTGTGTAGGCTCTGTCTAGTTTGAAGTAGGTTTGAATCTTAATTTTTGTTGCATTTGGGGACTAGACATATTTCCTAATGTTGGGCATCTGAATGATGTGCCTGGTGATGGTGTGGGTTCTCTTGGTAGCCAAAGGAAAGAAATAGCTTTGTTCAAGCAACAGGTCAGATCACCTTCAGCAGGTGCCTACCACTGCCTGAATGTGTAAATTCACTTGTTGTGTCTTTCATATCACAGGATCATATCATTTTTGTGGGTTTGACAAGTCCACAAACTTACTTTGCCTAGTGCAGTTGCTATTTTTAAATTACATTCTTAGATATTGTTTTAGAAAACAGAATATAAAAGCAGAAATACTGGTAAGAAAAATGTGATTCCTGGTACCACTGAGCTATACCAGAATGTGGTGAATTTTCATTCATCTATACACACAAGAGCAATTTCCAAACCCCAAAAGAAGCCATTTGTGTAAAGGGGAATGGAGAATAATATTAAGTCCCTCACATATACTAATGATAATTTTATTTCCAGATTTCATTCTTTGGAGAATCTTTGAAGGGGTAATGAATTATGCCTCATGGGTGTACGTCAGGTGGTTGGTATTATTACTGTGTTTTGTAGATGTGAGAGAATTATGGGATATTGATAAACAGAGAAATTGCCAACTCGGTCAAGTCTGTGGAAAATAAGTTTTCCCTGCAGAAAAATACCTCTCTTTCAGGTACAAGACAGGCACAGTGTTTATGTGATTCAGCAAACGAGCCATTGCTGAATGACTTTAATTTGATTGCACAGGGGTAAGACCCTTTTAGGACAAATCCTGTGAATGTCAGGGGGGTGCTGTCACATAAAAAATAGATTGTAGCTGAGAAGGGATGTGTAATCTGTTTGTTGGGCTTGAGTACCAGCTGTAGCTGACAGTGGAACAGCAGCTGGTAAGATGGGGCTGCACTATAATGAGGGCTAAGAAAGGTTCTGCTGAACTGCTGCTGGCCTTCCTGGTCCTCAGAGGTTTGGCTGGGTGAGGGGTCCTGCAAAGGGGTAACCTCCAGCACTTGTGGGATTTGGCTTTGGATGGTAGCAGGGTCAGGCAGGTGTCCCTCCTGCTGCCACCACTTCCAGTACCTGGAAGGCTCTGCCTGAGCTGGGGTGTCTGATCAGAAATCCTCCAGCACAGGCTTCTGGCTCTCCAGCCAAATTTTTGTACCTGTAGCCACTGCTTCTTGGAAAGATGACTAGCCATATGGTAGTGCTGCTTCTACCCCCATGTTATTAGCTACATTTAATTAACAGGCAATTATAAGAACCAGGCAGACAAATACAACAACCCACTGTTGTGCTTCATTGTAAATAATGGCTGCAGTGGCCACATCAGTATTATTTGACTTGCTATGAGTGTGTTTGACATACACCATCGAGAGTGAGAGGAACATGGTGCTAAGGACAGACTGTGTTAATGTGGTCCTGGTTGTGCAGGAGGTCTGGAAACACAGCCCTAATCAGTAAAGTTCCCAAGGATGCAAAGGTGGTCACAGCCACCCTTTATATACTATACTATACTATATTATAATATATAGTGTATATACTATACTCATATATATTTATATACAAGTTAATGCAAACCAGAAGAAATGTATAACCCAACACAGAGAAGAGTTGAAGAAAACTACAACCTAGTCACAGACATTTTGTACTAAAGGCCCAGACTTTAACATGAGTGCAAAAGCCTGATTCTTGAGACCCAGCTGAGAGCTCTCTGTGCAAAGCAGAGGGAGTGTACATGAAAGATGTCAAATGGTGTTTGGCTGTAATTGGATACAGCATGAATGCCACGAAGATGCTAACCTAATTCTGTCCCAAATCTGAAACAACACTTTGCTCTTAGGATTTCTTTTAAGCTTTGCTGAGGTGCAATTGTGGAATCACTTCTAGAAAGAAAACTATTATTGTAATAGTTGAATATGTCCTTGCCACCAGTGTTGTTCAGTGCCAAAAAGTGGCAGAGGAAAGAAGTCAGTTACTTTCACAGAATTATTGAGGCTGGAAAAGACCTCTGAGATCATTAAGTCCAGCAGCCTTGATGACTCCCCAGCCCTTCATATGAAAAAAAAAAAAAAAAAAAAAATTGGGTGGGAAATAAAAAATGTAATTTTTAAAATAGTAAAATATTTTAAGCTGTAGGCTTCTTCCCTTCTAAAATAAGAGGAAGCAAGAGATTTTCAGTGGCAAAAATACTACCTCTTGAGATTTTAATAACATTGCAAAAGCCATTTTGCCTGCCTTTGGGACAGTGTTGGGAAAATGCATGGTGTTGCTCACAACTCTGCTTGGTTTTGTTCAGTGTCTGAGTTGCCTTTTGTCATCAGTGGGGTGCAGTTCCCGGGGAGTGAAACATCACTTCCAGCATGGACTGAAGTGCCTCAGAACAGCTGTGTGCTGCCTTAGGCAGTACCTCAGTGGTTAATGGGACTAATGAATGTGCTCACAGCAGTGAAGGCAGGCAGCTTAAGGATCAAAACCAAGGCTATTTTTCAGGTAAGAGAAAGTGAAAACATACAGGTGTGCAGGAAAGCAGTGTCCTGAGCAGATTTAGGGCCTTGGCACAAAATTCAGGTTCTTCTCCCTCTGCTTACATTGCAATAAAGGCTGTAACCTGAAATGTACCTAAATAAAACAAACAAACAAACCTGCTTTAAGGTTTAATCTTCAAAGAGGCTCCATTCCACTGGTTAGAGCAGGAGGGAAGGGTAGTAGCTTGAGCTTTCTAAAAACTCATGGGGCTTTCTGCCAGAACACACATTATTGAGCAGTCACTTTGCTAACTTTTGAAAGGTTAGACATAGCCCATCTTGTCTGTCCAGCCTGGTGAAGCTAGGTGGGCAGGCACAGCAGCCTGGTACCAGAGAGGATGCTGTAACAATTCAGTGGTAATAGCTTTTTGGCCAAATGCAGAGTGAAAGAGCATGCAGTAACAGATGTGATACCCCCTCTATCTCTGCTGCCCTGGAGGTGCCAGGTACAGTCCAGTTCTTTTGCTAGTCCACAGCAGAGGAGCAAGAGAGCAAGTGGTTGCTCTGTAAGACAAAAAGAGCTGGAAGACAAAGCTGTTGGAGCAGTGGGTCTCTTGTGAGAAGGTAAGGAGGTACCAGTGGCTGGCAGGTCACTGTGTGCTGCATCCTGAAGCAACAGGGGGATTCCTGGGGTGCCAGAAATGTCTCCTCTTGCTTCTGCAGGTGTTGAAATGCTAAACCAGCATCCCCATGAACTTTGTCATTCTGGGGGATGCACTTTGTCATTCTGGAAGAAAGTTACTCCATTTACACCTCAGGAAGGAGTGCTGGGGTCAGAGACTGGTCTATAATTGCAGCTGTCAGCTTGCTGTTAAATGCAGAGATGTAAAATACCTCCTTGCATGTCATTTACTAACATTTAAAACCTGTCAGGGGACATATAAAACATTCTTCTTTTTGTAACATTTATAAACTACCGAAGGGCACAGACACATTCCCTTATATTAATTACCTTAATTTAGGCAATGTCCATGAAGGGCCTGTGAGCACAGCAGCTATGATTCCCTCCACAGTTCTTTTATTTCGAGGCACTGAGGTTCCCCTGAGCTCATTCCAGCTGCAAATTCTCTTGGCATAAAGCAGGGTAATGCTGGAGAGTGAATGTATTTTCAGACCTAGAATACATGAGAGGGTTGCAGTAAGATTACTGGGAAGCCTGCTCAGTTATACCAATGCAAAATGTGACATGGCTGGGCTTATTTCATCTGGTTGCTTCTTACAGATTTGGATTGGGTTTGAAATCAAGCAAACTCACATTTAACATCTTTAAATAAAGATGTATGAAGGCATTTGCATCAGTTTAATTTGAATTGTTTTAGTCAGATTGAAATGAAACCAGTGAACCTCTGGTACTGAGATAACCTCAGTAAATAACAGATTTCTCTCTTCTACAGGCCTGAGGGGCTGCAACTCTTCTGGCTTTTCACAAGGCATGATTTTAGTGGAGCCAGTGGGAATTATAAACTCTGCTGGATCAAGGCAAATCAAACGAGGGGCATGCAGTGGTCAAGAAGGCAGCTTTACTCCTCTTGTTGGTGAAAATCGTCACAGCAGCTTCTTTGAACCAGTGCAGGCCAAGTGCTGTGGATGGGTTGGGTCCTGCCATAGATCCTCAGTGTGTTTGTTGCTGTCAGAGTATCCCATGGGGCTGGCACATGCAGGGCAGTCCAGGCAATGCGTTTGACTCGGGTAGGGTCAGCCTGCATCATCTTTAGATGTCAGATTCCCTTTGGAGTATTCACTCCTCTCTCCTGGGCTTTGGTGTGGGCACCTATGTGGAAGAGCAAGAAAGTGTGCAGCTCTCATCTAGTCCCCTTGGGTTATCTCAGCCTGCTGGTAAAAAGTAAGAAATGTGGCTTCTTTCAGTTGGTAGAATGTCTGCAGCAGGCATGTTTTCCTGCAGTAGTGTGATGTTTGGAGATGAGAATAAATATGTTACACCAAATGTCATCTTGAGCTTCCCCCATGAAATAATTTGAAGCGTTCCCTAGCTGCCTGTGCTGAGCTGTGAGGATTGTTGCTGAAAGCACATCATGGTGGGTATTTTTGGAGTAATGTTGGAGTAATTTTAAATTACTCCACTATGGTGGAGTCAGTATGTGTTAGAGAATTAGCATGGTTTTGAATGGAACACATCTGTGGGTTTCTTCATCAGAGGCAAAGCCATATGAACTGTGCTTGTCACTGTCTTCCTGTCCATTTGCTGTGTCACCCATGAGTGTCCCAAATCTGTGATGGGAAAGCACTTGGATGAGAAATACCTGGATTAGTAGGGTTCTTGCACAGGGGGAGCTGCTTAGGTCCAGTGCCTGGAGGGGGATCCTTTGCAAAGGTGTTCTTCCCATTAGCTGTGCCACTAAGCCATATATCATAGGAGGGCTGAGTTCTATTTTTATCAATTCAGGAACAAGATCCTACATCTGTTCCTAATTACAGGTAGGGGTCTCAGAGGAGGTCTGAGTTACAGTGTATGTGGATATCAAAATGCACAGCTCTCATTACTGGAATAGGTAAATAATTTTATTCATCATCTGTGCAGGGACGTAGGAAGTGTAGCCCAGGAGATGTTAACAATTAACTACAATCTCCTTTGAATTACTGGCTATCAATATCTTCAGCTCTTCTGCACAGTAGTTTAATATTGACTATGGAAACCTTTTGAAAAGGGGCTTGCTTTTTTATGAGTTGGGCGTTTAAAATTTTTTTTTTTCTTTTTGTCAGATGCAATTAATGTTTTTCCATAAAGGATGTATTTTTATAGTTCTTTGCTTTCTTTTGGGGAAAGAGAGACCAAGTGTCTTCTGTAAAATCTGGGCTACCACAGCTTTTGACTGGCTTCAATTTAGGTCGAGGTGCTAACCAAGCTGCAGGACTCTGTCTGAAACAGCTAATTTCCCTGGATCCAAAATTTTACTTTTGGCAGAGTCAGTGTTGTTTGTCTCCTTTTGAAGGCAGTTGTCTCTGTCCCATGCAGCATATAGATTTCATAGTCCAGTAAATGCAAGGATTTGCTTGTGTTTTTCTAAGGGACTTAACCTCACTTTAGGGTTGCTCCAGTTGCTTGCAAAGAAGTCACATGTAAGAAATGCACTAAGAGACTCCACAACCCATATGGAGGCAACTTATTGCTATAGATTCAAACAGACATGAGAGAAGAATAATGAAAAGTGTAGCTACTTGCAAGCAAATACACTGTTATTCATACTTCTAACTCCTGCTGCCTTAACTGAAGCACACTGGTGCCTTTTACTGAAGCTGTCTGCCTGTTTGGACAGCATAGTCAGAAACTTGGGTTAATACTACAAACCAGATACTAATATGGCTCCCCTGTATGGCTTAACCAGGACACTACAACATGGTTCACCTCCCTGTAGTAACCCTAACTCAGGGGTGTTAACTCCAGGGTACGTAACTGCTGGGAAACTTTTTTTGTTTTTCTGTTAGAAACTCCAGCTGTATCTCAGGTGACAGGTTGGCTCTGCCCTCTGCTAATTGTGGTAGCACAAGTGCTTTGATGATTTGTAAATACGGGGTTGGGAAATCCCTCTGAGAACCTTTACAAGTGCAGTAATGTAAAATACACTGCTACTGTTGCTTGAATTGTTAAATTTGTTGAGATGAGCAGCATTGATTTGCAAAAGAGAACAGGAGAAAATCTGCTGATTTCAAACCAGTGCATAACATTGCATTCAGTACCCAAGACATTGTAGGGAGCTGTTAGTAAAGCAATCAGTTCAGAGGTAACAGCAGCAGTGTGGGTGGTAAGTAGATGGCAGCATGGATTTATTAAAAATGAACCAGACTAACTTAATTTCTTTCTCTGAAAGGATAAAAAGCTTAGTGAGTAAGGCAAATCCACCAGAGTAACGTGTACCTGTTTCATGAACTTTTTCCTTACAGTTCCATAACCACAACAGTCTCATGAGAAAATCAGAGTATGGATAAGATACAACTTTTATAAAACACGATGGAATGTAAGTAATTTGGAGCAACAGTAAATATATATGTCAAGGTATATCTGAAATGCCTGTGACGTTGGTACTTGTATATATATTACTAACTCAGTTTTGAGAGAGGAGAATGCTGTCTTTCAGGAATCAGTTCTGGCTCCAATGCTAAGTTAGTGTGCTCTGTTTTCATTAATTGCATTGATGGGAGGATTAAGACTTCATTGATCGTGTGTGTGGATGATATTAGTCTTGCTGCACTGCAAATGCCATGCAGAGAATAGTCATTAAAATACATCCTTCTCTGGATGTGTCCCTTGCAGATGCCCTAGAGGTTCAGACAGGGAATACGTGCATAGCTGGGCCACTTTGGGATTTCCCTAGGAAGGAAAACTCCCTGTGTCCTTCTAGCTGGGCTCAAGAGATTGGCTTTCTGTCTGCAATTACATTTAAGAAAGAAAAAAAAACTTGCAAAACTTACATTAGAAGAACATTAAGTTTGTAAATCCAGCCACTGAGTAATTAGGGAATAATAGAATTCAAGTGACCTCTGTCATTTTATTTCAGCTGTCTCATGCATGTGTATTGTGATGCAATCTTAACTCCAGGAATCCATACTATCTTTAACTGAAGATTCTCCTTCAGTAGCCCTCTGCACAGAGAGGAATTCTTGCTCCATGCAGTTTCCTGAAAAATTCCTCAGCATTCATTCCAGGCCAGTTTGCAGCCCAGTGTCCCTCATGATACTCTTCCAAAAGGGAGATGTGCACGTGGAATCAGGGGGCATTTCAGTGGCATGTTTCAGAAGCACTAAGAAATGTCCAGTTTTGAAGTGCAGCAATGCAACAAGGAATTGGTGAAATCTTAACATTTTTTGATAAATCAAAGGAAACTTAAAAGCCCCTTCCAAATTCAACTTTCAGTGCAAGTACTTTGCAGTGCCTGTCCATGAAGTCATAATGTGATCTGTATGTACACTGAATCTTTGTCTCTGAAGGTTTTGCACTGTTGCCTTAGATGCATGACAATTAGGCATTTTCTGTTGGATGCTCTGGATAATACCATTAGGTGCACAATAATTAGGTGTTTTCATCTCATTAATATTCATCTTCATACATTTAAATGCCTCTCTTATAGCAGTGGTTAATTAACATACATTTACAATGGTATATTCCTCTTCCCCATTCACCCATTCTGACTCATTTAATGAGCTGACATATCAGATGACTTCTCTCACACAATTCTGCTGTTGTATCTTTGTATCTTTTCTGTCACAAGGAAGTGGTGATCCTGCTGTTTGTAGGTGGTGTTACTGCAGCTGGTTTTTCTCACAAGGAGCCTGGGGTGTGGGGAGTCTGTCCTCAGTGATGCTGTTGCAGAACAGAGGGCTCCTTACTGTCTGTTACCTGCAAGAAGCAAACTTTGAGCCCTAATGTGTATTAAGTGAATACAGTTTGTACCCCTAAAAGTTTGTGTTTTATGTGTCTCAGAGAGGAGATTGCAGCCTGCAAAATACAGTGGGGGACTTACCAACGTTAAAAAATTGTTTCCTTCTTTCTTATAAGTAGGGCTAATTTAAAAGGTAAACTTAAAATATTCAGGGGAGTTGAAAGAAATCCCTGTCTCCTGAAAATATCTGCAAGGAGGTGAAGTAGTAACTGAAATGCTGCTGTATAATTACACCTACTGGGGATATTCATTATGATTCTTGGGTTACTCTGGAGTCTGACTATCAGTATGAAGTTGGGCAGCTTGCCTGTGTATTGTGCAAATATTTTAACAGACTGTGCACAGCACCTCCCACAATAGTGTCTGTGGCTTCAGCTTCTGTGTTGCTGCTGACATACAAATAATAACAATGATTAGGGTAATAATAAATACAGAAAATAGATGTAGCTCCTTCTGTGGATTTAGCAGACAGAATGTTTGTGATGACGTGCTTCAGGTTTTTGAGTCTGGTTTCATGAAAAAATTAAGGGGAAAAAAAAAATTCCAGTAAAATTCCTCGTACTGATAAATCAAAAAGCGATCTCAGCAGTTAACAGATTATTCAAATTCAAATGGAGAAAACACACCTGGAGGGGAATTTTCAAAAAGGCTCAATGTCAACTTAATTCTCTCCCACTGAAGTCAATGGGATTTAAGCCAGGAGAGAGGGTTTTTCAAAATCTTAACCCTAGGATCTGCATACCCATCTCAGTTCGATGAGGTTTATTCTTTAGGAGATTCCAAGTTATTAAGAAGGAGATTTTCAGGAGCACCTGGGGGATTTAGAAGCACAGTTCAATTAGTCCTTTGCTGCCATTTGTGCTTCTAAATACCTGAGACAGGTTGGAAAATCTCACGCTAAAACCCCTGTCTCAGCTGTTGGTTAAAGCCTCAGTGCACATGTCTGTTCTGATAAAAACAGGATTCCTGTCCCAGGCAGAGGCAGAGCTGGGTGTGTGGTTAGGTGGTAGGGCAGGAGAACAGGCTGTCACATGAGCATTAACTATACATGAAGGGCACTCTTAAGTGAGGAACGTTTGAAAGGCACTGCCAGTGCTCCTGTGGTGGGTTCTGCTGAGTCCCAAGGGGTCATGTTCTGTGCCCTCTGTTAAACTGAGCAGGTGCCAGGAGGGTAAGTTAGTGTCCACTCTGGGCACAAGGGAAGGATCTGGTGCCCTGATTTTTGGATTGGCATGTGGTTTATCTGTCAGTGGGCATGGTTTAGATGGGTTTATGGTTCCTTTTGAGGTGGTTTTTATACAAAGTTACTGCAGCCACCTGCCAAAACCTTGCCCTGCTTGTGCAGAGAAGATGATCGGGTTTAGGTGTCTTTGACAGCCCCTGCTTTTTCTGCTGGCAAGAAAAGACATATCCCTGCTTTCCTGAATTTCATGGAAGAGAAAACACAGTTCTTTTTAAGTGTCTGGAAGGGAAAAGAGCAGAGAGTTCTGTCAGTGCAGTTTCAGGCATGTTTTTGAGGTGGAAGGATTCAAAGCCCAGTGCTATTTTGTTTGAGAGCAGCTTGGCTGGCAATGCCAAGTTAAACCCTCACTGTCTGGGGGCTCCAGCTATGACATGCCAGTGGTTAGGAGTTTAATCTACCTTTGTTTTTTTGCTTGTAGGATGCAGTGTACATTTCACTCAGAAATGGGCTTATGCCTCTTTTTATTGTTCTGATTCTTCAGATACATCCAAGAACTACCACTGATGGAAACTAGTTGGATGGCTACTGAGCAACAGCACTGTCAGAATGATCTTTTGGACCAGTCCATCTGAGAACTTCTTGTGAAGGTGCCTTGCTTTAAATTCTTAACTCTGCTGCATTGGAATTGAACAGGAATTCGGGGGTCAGGCAGGAGAAAATGGTAGTAAGATGTTGATGCCTCTTTTCCTTTAGAAAGGACAGCTGAAAAGGATACTTGATTTCAGTTACTTTAGTGTGCAATACACCACAGAAACATAAAGCAGCAGCTTGTAATTTGCTACAGGGGCTGTGCCAGTCATTCTAGAAGTATTCCTAGCAGGACAGCCAGTCTTTTCTTGGGTAAGCAGATGGGTGAAGGACAGTAAGTCTGGTTTTGTACCATCTTCTCAGCAAGCCTTGTACTCGTGTCACAGGGAGGAGAAGCAGCAACATGATCTCCATCCAGACACTGAGCCATTGACCATGACCCTCTGGATGCAACCATTCAGCCAATTCCTCATCCACCCTGTGGTCCATCCATCCAATCTGTATCTCTTCAGTTTATAGAGAGGGATGCTGTGGGAGCTGTGTCAAGGGCCTTACAGAAATCCAGGTAGGTGACACCCAGAGCTCTTCCCTTGTCCAGTCTGTGCTTAGGTTTCTGTGAACAACTGCAGCTTCTCATAAACAAATGTTAGAAATAGCCTTTTGGTTCTGCATGGCTTGGCTGGGCTATAGGCTCAGTCCAGGGTGATGTGTAATAGGAGCTTTACTTTGACAGGAGCTCTGCACAGACTGGTGATTTGGAGAGTAACATTTTCTTCCCTCTTGGTCTAATCTTGGAGGAAATGAGTCACTGCTATTTTTCTGTCATTTGCTTGGAGGTTGTGCTGGTAGGGAGAATGCATTATAGAAGAATGAATTTTCTTATCCTGCCTTTCTTTCTGTACCTGTTTCTCTCTTGTGCTAACTCATCCTGCTTCATACAGAAGAAGCAACTGGACTTGAACTGGAGTGCATGAACAAGTGGCTCCAGAAGGCACAGATGAGCTATTTAATTTCTGGCTTCAGTTCATCTGCATTCTGCCACCCAGCCTGGCCTACTTCTGTCTTTACCTGGCTCAAGGAGAAGAGGTGTTAGGGTGACAGCACTGTGCTGTTCCCCTGCAGACAGAATCTGAGACCTGTTCAGCTTCGTGGGGAGAGTGAACCCCCCCCCTGTGAGATGTTGATGCTGTTGTAAGGACCATAGCACTGCAAAGCTCTCTTAACATCAGCCTTAGCAGGATGGGAAGGTGAGGTGTAGAGATGGGTGGTACAAGAATTCCAGGATGTTCCTTGGAACCATCCCTAAAGTGGTGCAAAGCCAGGGCCTCTAAAGATGCCACCCCCCAGCTGAGCTGCTCTCACAGTGCTGAGGCCAAAGGTGCTGGGACACAATGGAAAGGTGAAAATACCAAGGTAAGGTGAAACCAGCATTATGCACTGCATTTGTTGCTGGTCTCTTTCCTGACGTAATCAAGTACTGTAAATTTTACACACCAGTGCACAGATTACTGGCATTTACTAGGAAGCAGGAGGAAGAGGCTGGCAACTGCTTGGAGGCACGCAGAATACACAGGCAATTGCTCTGGAGCATGAGGAACACACAGGCAATTCAATTCCCAACTGGTTTCTAGGCAGGAGCTACCAATTAAAATTAAAAGAATAAAAGACTGCAAGCTTGGGACTGATGATATGCTCTGGAGAGAGGAGTTGCCAACAGCTTGTGCTACAAAGATGCCTCCCTTTCAGTGGATTTCAAATGGTGGAAGAAACTCAGGTAACATCATTCTTTTCTTCTGGCTTCCCTGATTTTCATGTACTCAGTCATGCAGCCAAAATTCCTACAAAGACAGACAGGGCTGCTCCCCATGAATTCCAAGCAGTGAGCCAGCCTTTTGAGGGCTGGTGCAGTGAATATGCCAGCAGTCAGCTATACCTAGGAAGCAAGATTTTAAAACCAAGCATCAGGTGGCTGAGCAGAGAGTGTTGAATCATGGGGCTCAGATAATCTACTAATGAGACCATGGTCTTTATTTATATATATAGATGAAATGACTTAGGATTAAAACAAAAATAAATTATCCATCTAATGTGTCTTCCACATTAATTGTTAATGAGTCTCTGAAGCAGACCTGCTCTTCTGATGGGAAAAACTGAAGCTTAACTAGTGGTGAAGTTATTAGACACGTGCAGGTTCTGCAAAGCTGGGATTTATGCTGTGCCCATCACAGTGGCCCCTGAGGATCACGTGGGAAGTGGGCGAGCTTTAACTGCAATTATCAAACTGCAGTTACCATGGGGCAGATGAAGCTGTAAGTCACAACCTGCCATTGGTTGTGTAGTCAAAGCATGCTTCTCTTGCTCCTCTCAGAAATCATGTGAATGCAGATGAAGGTGAGGCTGCTGGATGGGAGAATTTTCATAAAAAACAGTGAGTTTACCCAGTTTTTTAATGATTTGTACAAATAAGGATAATGCAAAGACAGGGTTTCAAGTTGTGGAAGTCATAATGGTGGTGCAAGGTGAGAACTGTGATCTCAGCTGCACTCCCTGTCAGCCTGAGCAAAAGCTCTGACCACCAGCCACTAAAACCCCATAGCACTAATCCAGTCAAAACATCTGGAGTGGCAAATGCACTGGGTTTGAGGTGCATTTTGTCACATGTACCTTTTGCTTAGAAGCAGAGTAAAAAAGTGAAAACCTTTCAGGCAGCTCTCCTCCATCAGGTCACCTGGAAATCACCAGACTCCACACCACAGCACTTCAGAGGCCTTGCAGGACCTCATGGCAACACAACTCTGGCACACTAGGGTTTGCTTCCTGAAGAACCAACTGTGTGGCTTTCAGATTTCTCTTCCAGAGAGCTTAATGCAAGAACTGATTCACTGGCAGGTGCAGAATGAAATAATTTATTATTTCTTGGCTTAATAAACTGCATCTTAAATTATTATATCAATTATAATGTTGAATAAAAAGGCTGGGCTGGCATATTAGTGTCTGACATAAGTAGCATTTTAAAATGTTTACACTGATTGCACGGTGCATCAGTATTGGTTTTGGAGAGCAAAATTGAAAATATGGCATTGCAGAAGTACAAGGTGCTTCTCTATTCATCTCCTTAAATTCTGCTCTAAAAATCAAAGGCATTTCTTGTCAAAAGGTGCTCACCCAGACTTCTTGTCCCCATCAACACACACAAGCCAGTGCTTGCTATGTCATTTGACTGAATTAGTGACATTAAAGCACAGCAAAAATGCATTTGCAATAACCCCAGTAAGTTCTGTAGGATCTCCTGGCAGGATAAACATGTCTTCTCTGCCCTACTTTTTTTCCCTGCCCCCCAAACAAGCAATAAAAACATTTTGCATAAACAAATTCCAAATTACAACTAATCATAGGAAAGCTGACAACTGTATGCTATGCTAGTCTGTGAAAATACTAATCAAAGCAGCCTGTCAATTGTTAAAGTTAATGATTTAGATATGCAAAACTCTGACTAAATTTTTGTGGGTAATTACATAATTACGCCTGGGTTAACACAATCAAAAATAGCAATTGCATGCTCCATCTTGAGATCACTTCTCTGCTATCCCTAGTGCTATGTGGCACTTCCCTGCTATCTTTTAGGGGCATCTCTCCCTTGTTCACCTTGCAAACAAAGTGCAGTAGGGAAAGGAATAAAAAAATCCTGGGAGGCATTTGGGGAAGAAAAGCAGTGGTGGTAGGTGCCTCCTGCCTGCTCCTCCCGCCACTCTTTGCCCTCTGCAAAAGCCAATCCCCTGGAGAACAAAGCACCCACTGGAGTGGCTGAAGGTGTGGAAGGAGCCAGGGAGATAAAGGAAGATGAGGAACAGGAGAGTTTGCTGCTGTAAGGATCTGCAGTAGCAGCACCTCTACCCATGGATTAAACTATGTGTGATGAGAATCCCTCTCAGGTTGAAGAGGAGGGAGTTTATCCTTTGTTTTAAAGGTCTTGCTATAATACAGGAACCCAGGAGTGTCCAGGTTTACCTAGGACATTCAATTCTTCATTAAATTATCCAATCCTTCAGAGTTCCTATTGATCCCAAACAGTCCTCTCCCAGGTGTCTGGTGTGGGTGGGGCTGTCAAGCTCTTCCATCCAAACTACCACCCCAATGAGCTATGAAATCCCTTTTCCACCTGAGCACATGCTTAAAGCTTTTTGCTGTGTCTGCCAGAGGAAAGGAGGCTCTTGGAGGAAGGGAAATGAAAGGGGGTAAGTAAGCCCAGTCCTTTTGAGCACTGGTCTTTTTTTCTGCTCCTTTGAAAAAAAGCTCTGAGTTGGTTCTAAACACTTTTGAAAATTCTAGTCCTTGGAAACCTTGGATTTCTTTTGCACTGTTCTCTCATGTTGGTTTCTCCCTTTTTATACTAGATCTGAGTGGTAGGATGTAGAGGTTCCAGGTGTCAGGGATCTCAGGGAGGTGACACAGGATAAAAAAAGTAAAATTAATATCAGGCCCTTTCCTGAGTGCCACATTAGCTGGGTTGGGGTAATGATAGTGATGGGGATTTAAAAAGGTAATATATCTCCTGTGTAATTTTTTATCATAATTTTCCTATACAGTTTCCATTAAATAGATGAATGACCTAAATGAAAAATAGAAATAAAGTGAAAGCATAAAATCACTCCCTGTCAAGAGCCACATAAAAAGAGTCTGGGTCCTAGCCTTCTGAAACTGGCTGCCTAAATCCCTAAACCTGCAAGTATACGTTCAGGGGGATTGACTGCCTTTACTAGTGGCTTACAAGCTGTAGGGACCTAACATGTGAGGGAAGCAAATGCACAGTGATGTAGAGGTACTTCCCTCACAAAAAATATGCTGTCAAAGTCAGTTTCAGCTAACTGATGTTATGGGGCCAATTACTGCTTTTGTTATGTTTTCAAGAGTAACTCTTACAAATCCACTTGGTGGGTTGCTCAGCCTGTAACAAGGGCATGAAATCAAATAGTCGTGTGGTTGGGTGTCTGAATGAAACCTGAAATGTTGTTTTGGAAACCTTGCAAGCACCTGGAGCAATAGCAGGGCTCTGAGGCACTATTCACCAGTCTTACACTGCTTACTTCTGCTGCACTGATGAAGCAAAAATAAACTTCCTGTACTTAGACAGATTTTAAACATTTTTCTCCAAGACAGAAACCAGATGGAATATTTTCACAGCTGACATGAAAATTCACAGTTTTTGTGACTTCTGTGATACTGTGATTTATACAGGGACATTCTGTATCAGCAGCTCTGAGCAGACAGCCTCTTGCTATTCAGGCTTTTAAATGTTATTTGGATTGGTAGGTCAAAAGCTTGTGTGAAATGGGAGGTATCAGTGGATTTAAATGATAGCTCTGTGGGCTGTTTTGTTTCTGCATCTCAACTCTTAAGTCATAATAATAAAATATGTTAAAAGTAGACTGCTCCAAAATGGATAGTAAACACTTGAATGCTTGGAATGTGTAATCATTTCTAGAAGAAAACAAACAAACAAACAAAATCTTACATCAATCAGGGCATGGACACAAGGTGGGCTATTGACTGCAAGCATTTGCTAGCTCTCTCTTAGAGGAGGATGAGTGGCAGAAGGCATTCTGCCTGGGGCTGCAGGTTTCACAGGCAATGTTTTCAGATAAAAATAGACCTGACAAAAAGGTGTTGAAGGTTGGTTTGGGTTTGTTTTTTGTTTTGGTTTCTGTTTTTCCCCTGCTGAGGACTGAGAAGCCAAGTCAAAGTTGTCAATAGTCCAGGTAGAAGGAACCTGTGGAGAATGTGGGACTTGGCTGGACACAGGCAGGGGTTCTCCTGGCATCCTGGTTCCTTTGCTCTTCATTTGTACCTGGGTTGGCTTGTTGTTCTTTACATCAAGCTTCTTCTCACCTTTGTGGGAATTCATGGTTTCCTGGAAAACTTGTGTTGAAGAAAACTTGAGAAACACATTGATGTTTCTCTTTTTGAGGAGCTTTCTGTCCTCATGAGAGCAATATTTCAGCAACCCTGCTGGCTGCCTGCCTGGTTCCAGATGCAGTTCCAGATGCAGTTCCAGGTTTTATGTTTTCCTTTCACAGTCTTACTTGATATGTGCCTTTTGGCTGTGTGGTGATATCCTCATGAATCTGGAGCAGCATCTTGGTGTTCCTGGTAGTAACAAGTCCTCAGGAGCTCAGCCTGCTGAGGGAGGCAGTTTTGGAGGTATTCATTGTGTGTGTGTTATTTATAAGATCCCATACTCTGAAACCCACCTCTCCCCATCCAAGAGACCTGGTTTGCACAGGCCTCCAGAGATCAGAGAATTGCCTTGACTTTTATCAGGTGTTTGCTCAGGAAGGAGGTGGTGTTGCTAGGGGATGTAATTTCTTCCCAGCTCTGAGAAAGATGGAGGTATATATAATTTTAGGTGCTCGTAACACATGCACCTTATCTTTATATAGGAGGATTTATTGTGTAAATCAATGGCAAAATAAATGGTAACAGCTCCTGCACAGCCAGGCCAAGGGAAAGCTCAGTCTCTAATGTGTTTTTCCTGCTCAGCCAGTTCTTAATGCTACATACCAAAATAACAGTCAGTCTGCTGTAACATGTGCCAGTCACAACTCCAACACAGTGGTCAGAGCACCATAAAACCATGGTACTTAATGTTTGGCCCTGATGTGTGAGACTTCCCTCCCCAAACCTCCAAAAGGAAAAGAAGGTAGAAATACAGTAGAGACAGAAGGATGCTGATTAATAATCTGTAGCAAATCTTGCTGAATTGTATGCTAAATAAATGTTGGTTCCAATGGTATTTGTTGAAAATTGGCATGCAACAAAACATTTGGTGATAACATATGGAAGGAGGTGTGGGAAACAGGATGCTTTCTTCTTTTTTGTATATGTTTATAATCTAGTGTCCTCAACATTATAGGTACTACAAAAAAAAAAAAAAAAAAAAAAGAGGTCTGGCAGGAGCAGAAAATACTGCCATTCTGAACGTGTTACTTCCCATTTGGGCTTTTTTGCCTGTGTTGTTTTCTTCCCCACCCCATCATCTTCAGTGAGCACAGACACTGATGGTAAGGCTCATGCTAATGAGCAATTGTTTAGAAGGCTGTAGTACAAATCTGGAATGTTCTCCTTCTCCAGACTGTCACTGAAGTCCAGGAAACAGCATTTTAAATGTAATGCTGATATATATCTGGTGCAGTTTAAACAAATGCAGCCATTTTTTGCAAGATACTTCCTTTGGCTACGCTGATCTGGCACATTACTTAAATATATCCTTAAATCCTATGTGTTCTTGCTTTGAAGTCAATGGGATTACTTCTGTGTTTATGTACTCTGGTGGTTTGGGACCTTAAAGCATAGGAGGACGTTTGGCATGTAGAAAAACAGGGCTGCAAGGAGCCTCAAAAAGTGCCCCTTCTGCAGGACTGGTTATACTTATATCATTCTTGGAAGAATTTTTGTCTAGGCTGTTCTTAAAAACATCTGGTGGTGGAGATTCCAGATTCCATAGCTTTCCCAGGCTCTGTCCCAGTGCTTCAGTATCTGAATTATTATAAATGTTTTTCTCTCATGTCTGACCTGCTGCAAGTTAAACTCATTGGTGCTTAAAGTTTCTCCTGTGTGACAGGCTTCTACACTTTCAAAGTCTTAACATTGCCTTCCCAAGAACTCCTTTGTCTGAAGACCCCAAAGTTTCAAATCTTCTCTTCTGGACATGTTTTCTGGACCTCTCATCTCTTCCATTGCTTTTTGTTTGGGGCTCTCTAAATCAGTCTGTCTTTGCCTTGCAGTCCTTTCCATCCCCCATGGAATTTCAGCCCTTTTCTTGACACCACTGTGATGTGTCAGCTTCTCTTCCAGCTCTGACCTTCCATACTTGCAGCTGTCCTGGGCACACCATTTGTGTAGTCTGAAGCACAGGAAGTGTGCTGTTTTCTGGGCCCATGATTGATGAAAATATTGAAGAGAGTGATCTCCACAGCAGAGTTTTGTAATCCTTCTGTCTCCCTGGATGGCTTTCTTTGCCTATGGGCAAATGAGAACTTTCCCTACACATCGTGCCCAGCCCCTTTTCTTCTTGGCTCACAACTACTCCATTCAGGCCATGTTTTATTGGTGTCCATGTGAGGCACCATCAAAAGCTTTACTAAATCAGGAAACGTGTTATCTTCTGCTTTTCTTCTGCCATGAGGCCTTTTCCCTTATGGCAGAAAGAAATCAAATTGATTTTATGGGATTTATTCTTTACAGATTCCTACTGCCTGCTCTTCATTTCTGTGTTATCTTCTAGGCACTTACAAATCACTTGATAACTTGTTCTGGTGTTTTTCTGAGGACTGAAGACAAACAACTGTCTGGTAACTCCTTAGCTCTGCTTTCCCCTCTTTGTAGGGCTGGATACTCTCTTTGCTCTTTTCCAGCCTTTTTGTGCTTCATCCTCACTTCTCTCGTACTCAGAGGTGGCCATGCTGTGATTCAGAGATTGGGTAAGAGACTGTTTAAGAATCCTCAGCTGAAATTCATTGTGCCCAGTCAATTTGAAGACCTCTAATTTATTTAAGGGCATTTTAATCTGCTCTTTTTAGGCCATTAGCTTCCTGCTACTTCTGTTCCTTGTCTGCACTGGCGTCTATATCCTTCAGAACTTCCTTGGCAGCACAGCTAATTCTCCTAGATTTTTTTTTTCTTTCTTTCCATGAGATTCCTTGAGTTTAGGTGAACTGCCAGAGTTTAATCCTGCTCTCATCAGTGGCTGTGTTGTTGCTTCTGGATCAAGGCTGTAATTGGAAGGAACCTCAATTTCTGGTTCCTACTTGGACCATAGTCTTGCTGAAGTGCAGGAGGCCTGAATGGAACTAAGAACTGCAGTAATGGGAGATGTGATGGGTTGTGATTTGGGCTGTCTGAGGCAGGGTTTGAGTTGGTGTATTGATTCCTTTTTAGCCACAACAAATAGCTCAGCAATCACTCTGGGAGGTTAATGAACACCTGTGCCACTCCTCTTTGCTAGAGCTGAGAATTTATTTTAACAAATAGTGTGTTTAGACAACAAATAGACACGGCTGTATTTACCTTCTGAAGTTGCTTGTGGTGTTTCTTTACCATTTGCAGTTCTTCACTGCTGGTCAGGTACCAGAATAATAACTTTATGCTTCATCTGTTTCCCTAAGAGAACTGGGGAGCATCGTTAGAAACTCACACACATTTTTGTTCATGACATTTTCCATGGTGTCAGTTTTTCCATAGTCAAAAGAATAATATTCAGTTGAGATTACTCCTGAACTAGTAACAATTCACTGCATATAAATCAAAACTTTCCATGCTAATTATAATCTGTTTGTGAGGGCTTTTAATTTTTCTCCTACGGAAGAGTCTTTTCATTCCTGTTACATTTTTGTGGACCCTTTTTTTCTGAAGGGAGGAAGTACAAAAATGTCAGTACCCAAGGTTGTAATTCTAAGATGTGCAATGAAAGACCAGGCTAAAAGAAGCTACATCATTTCCTGGCACCTTCTTAGGAAACATGGATTTTATAGGGGCTCCTATGAAAAAGTTCTGATTTCATGTGGATTCAGGTGAAAAGGTAGATTTGATGGGATTTCTAAAAAAGGCTGGATTTCACTGGCTCCATGAAATCTCTGACAGCCATGGAAGGATGCACAGCTCTTGTCAGGAAGTAAATTCCTACTGCGGTCTGCAGAACTTTATTTTCTGTGTGCATCTGTTCCTCTGACACATATTATGCATTCTGGACCTCTTCCTCATCTTGTAGTCTCTTCCTGTGAATATTTTACACTTCTTGATGGATGCATAGTGCTCTGATCCTCAGATGATAGAAATCCATGACTGCCTACAAAGGAGGTTCAGTGTGTGAGTCTGTGTGGGGGGAAGGGTGTGAAAAAGAAGAAACACTAAATACAATCCCAGGGATTTCATATGTTATGGTAATACCATCTTATTTTATGCAATCTAGAAGGCAAAACAATCAGGGAATGAGGCATGATTTCTCATATTCAACATGAGATCTAAGTGAGGTAGCATCAAAAGCAACCTATTGCAATTTGTAAAGCCCCAGCTTGTGCAGAGGGCCCAGCACAAGACCACCTGAGGAGCATAGAGAGCTTCAGAGGGGAAGGACTGTGTTGTGGCATCTCAATTTACCCTGGAAGCAATGCCCTCGAGGGCTAGGACACGAGTGTGACTGTAGCATGCTTGCATTGTTCCCCATCTTGACAGAGGCAGCAGAGCTGAAATAGATCTTGCTTCTCAAGGAGAGAAATTAAGACACAGAGGAGAAGAGGAATCTATCCTCAGACAGGGCTGGAAAATCAATGGTGAGATGAGGTGAAAACTTACAGGAAGGCTGTGTCGGAAGGGCATGGGAAATGACAAAGAAAAAGCAATATTAGATAAGTGGGGGAATCAGAAAGGAAAGAATTGTGGAGCAGATTAAGCCAAATCTATGCAGGGTTTTAAATGAAGAAGCCTGAACAGTGTCTTTGAGCTGAACGGGGAGCCATCCGATTAGCTGTGATTTAATGATATTCTTCCACATCTTTGTGTGCCTGAGCAGCCAGGGCTCAGAACGTTCCTGGGGAATTGCCTTCCCCTCAGCTCAGGGGAGGTGTGGAGAAACATCCCAGAGGACAGCAGAGGTGGTGGGGCTGTGGCTTGCTTCTCATGCAGGAAAAGGAGAGGAGACAACAATGTCCAGTACCACTCCTGCTTCAGTGGGAAATGAGAAGCAGAGAGCTGGAACTGAGGATGGAGCCATTCCTGCACATCATGGCTTGTGGGTATTCACACAGCTAAGGGGAGGTTAAGTGGGGCAAGAGGGAGAAATGAAAAGCAATGGCTGGTGTGCAAGGGAGTTGTTTGTGGTGGCCATAATGGGCACAGGTACTTGTGTTGTGTGTTGCTCTGTTCTTTATTGCCTGCTACCCCCTCACTGAACCTAATCAGTTCCTAGGATGTGTATTCCCTTCTGTGCAGTTTCTGTAAATGCTAAACAGAATTTTGCCATGTCTAATGTTTTCTAGAGAAAATATCACCACCTTTTGTTATATTATTTTGAAGGAGTTTTTGGCCTGCTGGGACCTAGAACTGCTTTTCCCCCTTCTCCACCAAACAGCCCACACTCCAGCTCTCCTTTGCGTAATCCTGTTTGAAATGTGAACAATATGAATCCTCCAGTTTATGCTAGCAAGGAAATTTGGGTGGTTATATTTCGTCACTGCCTTAGTGGAGGAGGGCAGGGTGGCTGCCAAGCTGTCTTTGTACAGCTTTTGTCTGCTGAAACCTAGTGAAGAAACTGTAGTTGCCTTGAGAATGTATTCAAGCTTTTTTTTCCCCATTCTTTTGCTAGCTTATGGTGTCAGCAAGCTGTGGCTGTGCATTTTTCACTTGCAGCAGGTGACAACAGCCTACCTACCTCATCCCCAAAGGCTACAGGTCAGAAAAGATCCTACTGTCTCTGCCTGCAGCTTCCTGATATTTCTGTCTCTGTCTTGGTGACCCTCAGATCACTGTAATGGTGTCTCTATCACCTCTGAGATTACTTGTAAAAAATGGCTAGTTAAAATGTTCAGTGCCAGCATGTAGGGAACTAGTTGGAGGCTACACTTTAGCTTCAGTGAGCTTTTCAACATAGAAAAAGGGTGTTCAGCTGCAGGGTAGCAAAGCCCAGAAGGAAATGTCTATAATAGCACTGACCAGATGATCCCCAAAGATCCACAGAGAGTTGTCAGGCCCCAGGAGGCCCAAGTTCACACAAGCAAAGATGCACATTACCTGTGGTGGTTATTCCTTCCACCAAGGGAGAACTAGATGGCAATCCAGCTATTTTATTTTTTTTTATTTTATTTGTCTGCTATCAAAACAGTCAGAGGCAGAGCCCAGTGCCCCCCTGCTGTTTGCGTGGATCTGACATTGTAATTTCTTCTCCAGAGTAAGCTGGCTAAATTAATTTGATTTTGAAGAAGTGAAGCACTGAGACTGTGCCTGACATTTTCAGGATTCCAGGACGCTGTGTTCCCAGATCAATATGCTGATTTAGTAACATAACTTATGCTCAGGAAGGCCATGTGACACTCCCAGACCCATCCATCTTAGTCAAGCATTTCTATTAGAGCTGTGCAAATCCTTTCCAGGATGGTGAGTGAGATTTTTACAAGTTTCCCATTAGAAAGGGGGGATAGTGTGGAATCACAGCCGCCCCTCTTACCTCACACCAAACTCCAGATTTTGACATAACCCTGTTCTCACGTTTGAGTTTCAGGCAAGCCCTGACACAAGCCCATCTCTCCATTGCTAGCAGCCACACAGACAGGCACACACACAGATAGATGTGCAGGTACAACAATAATAGTCTGCCCATGAGCTCTGCACTTGCATATGCAGATGAAGAAGAAGATCCATTTCTAAGCAGGCACTCTTTTAGATTAAAAAATGCACTTGAAAAGGTAAAAGGGCACCTCAAGTATTGAGACATCATGTAGTTAAAAAGCAAGGAGAGATTTAAGTGCTTCCCAGGCCTAAGTAGAATCAGAATAGTGCACAAATGTAGTCTGAGTTCATCTACATGAGAACAAACCAGGGTATCATTTGCTCATGTCGCCCCTTTAATACATTACCAGAAGTGTTTGGCTGTAGGCCATTAATGTTTATGACACCTGCAGGAACAGCACGTTGGAGTCAGTGACTGTTGTGTTACTCAAACTAAAGGTGACTTTAGGACACAGACAATGTGAGTGAACTCCATATTCTGGCAAAAGTCTGGTTTGCATATTTGCCCAGTGTTCATTTAGGATATTTCAGTATCACAGATATCCTTGCTGTATACAGATACTTACAGTATCCCTACTATCTGTAGGGATGTTTACCTGACTACAACTTTTAAGAATGGGTTTAAATTTATGCTGGAAAGTGTTTGCTTCTTACCAAAGAACACAATTTCTCTTTCAGACTGCCTTTCCTTCTGCAGGTAGCCCAAGTACTCCTGAAGGCATCACATCCTTTACTGCCCTGTGCAGTGGCTGGCAGAGCCTTGCACACCAGAACCCTTTGTGCTCACCATGGTACCAGAATCTGAGAAATCACTGAACTTACCCGTTTTGTACATCAATCCACGAGGCAGCACTTTAATAATGTATTTTCAAGGTTAGAGTGTTCATTTTGGCCTTGTACTTGCTAAGTGGCATAGAGATTTTATGCAGAGTACATGATAATGCTATAATCTGTTGCTTTCTAAAAGGCACCCAAAGCACTGCACTGTAATCAGATAGCACTTCTTGATGACACTGCATGCTGCAGATGTATCCTGAAACAGACTGACACAAATAAGTTATTTAAAGATGCACAGCCAATTGGGAAATACTGCTAAGTGCAGGACTTGTCTATGAACAGTTTTTCTACCTTTTAAAATGAAATATTTTGTTTTAATGAAGCATTTGCTAACAGTGAAGCTGTCTACAAGCATTTGGTCTGTCTTCTCCAAGGTAACTGATGTGGCTGTGCCATGATCTGCAACATGGGACCAGCCTGAGGGTAGTTTGTGAGGAAGAAAATAGGCCCTGTTGTTCCTGGTCCTTACTTGACTGTGGTTAGTGACCAAAAAGCCACATTGTTTTTAGGCTGGGGAAAAAAACAGAAGACTTAAACAGGTGATGAAAGCTGCCCTCAAAGTGGCTGTTTCTAACTGGTTTGGGGTTTCTCTTCTTTTTCACCCTGTAGCCTATGAATCTTCCAAAGTCTTAACTGCCTGGTGGCTCTTACAAAACAAGAGCAGGTTACTTATAGATGGTGTGGAGGATATCAGTTTGTATCAGGCTTGTACCATTAAAAATGTCCTTCGAATGTCACTCAAAAGGATGGTCTTGCTCCTGACTTCCCCCTTTTTTGGGAGGAGTCTCAAATTACCACTTCCCACCCCATTCCTCCAGGAACAGCAGCTGGGGAAGCATTACAAACTGTGAGCTTGCTCTCTTACCTTTGCTGGTGTGCCTCCAGCTCCTTGACTGGCTGGTCACCTGTCTCTGCTGCCTTTGTGGCTCTACTGGACATCTGGTGCCAGATGTCTGGGGCATCCTTCCTGCCACACTGTCCTGTCATTCTCCCACCAGTTAGAGGAGCTGCTCTTTCATGCCTCCGGGTACCTTGTCTGCTGTTGCTCACGTAGAGAGAACAGCTTCAATTTCTCTCTTTTGATTGGGGGAGACAGGTAAACCTTGGCACATCTTTTCACTGTATTTCTGGGGCTAATGAAGAGGTGTTTGTATGGGGATGCCAGCCTCTGCCTCTGCAGGTGAGAGAGAGACACATTTACAAGGTGTCAGCCAGGTTTTCAGAGCTGTCTGGACAGGGATGCCTTGAAGCCTCACATGGAAAACAAAGCACATACATCATCATTACATTGTTACTCATCACTACTGATAATGAGGAAACAAAGTTCATGGTATATTCAGTATTATACTTGAGGTAATATGCTCTGGGTCTGTGCAAAAATGTAACCTATATCCTAGGAAAAAATGGACTGAATTTGACATTGTATGCCCAACAATATAAATACAATTGTTGCACCTCAGTTTGCAGAAATGTGGTATTTAGCTCTGCCTGACACATTTTAAAATGCTTTCAGCCCAGTTCACTTGAAGATAATTTATTTTGTAAGACAATTTGGCCAGTGCTACCATTATTGGAGTCTTATGTTCCATAGCATAAGTAGAAGCATATTTCTGCTTTCTGAAGCCAGTGGAAGTCTGCCTGTTGACTTTCATGGGGCTCTGGATTAGATCTTTAATGAACATCTCCTGATATCATTATAGGAGCAAATATTGGAACAGCATCATGAAAACTTCAGATTTGGTCGATATGAAGGATTTATTAAATTTTTTTAGAACATAAAGTAGTTTGAAAATTGCTTCTTGAAAATTGCTTCTTCACCTGCTGCTTATCCTACAGTGACCTGAGCCACCCAGAAGAATATTTTGTCATCATGAAAGGAGCTGAGGCAAAGAGTAGGACAAAGGAAGAAACCATGCAATATAAAATTAACCAGTTGCTTTGAAACAAATAGAACAAGTTGCAAAATTCAGAAATTAAATCTGAATACAGCCAAAGAGATGCAGGGAGAATGTCTTGCATCTGATAAGATTTTCACAAATGTGGTGTGTTGGCTTGTAGAGAACCCAATAGTTTTGAGATGTAAACACACACTATGTGAAACATAAGCCACAGAATTAATGAATCCTGTTAATTTCACATGGCCCCCGCTTTGGACTAATTAGTGCAAATTAAATGCTGCACTTGTCAGGCAGAGCAGTTTGTGCACCGTGTATTGCATTAGGAATTATTTTTGGATCCATTTGCACAATGCAAAAAATGGTGTGAAAATATTTTTATTTCAATTAGTGGTAGTTTTACAGTCATTAAAAGATTTCTTTAATAGGCTTAGACTCCCATGGCCTGCACAGCTGCATGAGGTCTGGCTTGCATTTAGAGGTGGGAAAAGATGTAGTGGGAAGGCAGACATTTAGCTGACTGGATTTACTTAATTACCCCCCACCCCATTCTAAACCCAAAACCAGGCTGATCAATTATCTGTCCCTTCATCAGAGGCCAATTGCTTAATTGCAAATGATCCCTAATAATCACAGTCAAATAACTGCTGGATTTACTTTTCATGAATGTGGGAGCCCTTAACAAGGATTTAAATGTACCCACCAGAATTACTCAAATTTGACAGCTATCAAAGGGCCAGAACCTGCCACTTTGGCTTGGGTGGAGGAGAACCTCCCTCCACTTACTTTTTGTGCATTTTCACTGAGACTGAGGGAACTAAAGGTGCCGTGTCCGTGCTCCATGATGTTTTCAGAGCGTTGGGATTTTCATCGCTTCAGCGGAACGGATGGAAAAATGAGAGAGAACTGGAAATGACAAAGGGTATCAGAACGTGGGAGATGCTGTGGAGCAGGGGCAGGATATAGGGCAGAGCATGAAAATCCTGCCTGTGCCAAAATGAGATGGAGTTTTGCCAGGCAGCAAAGAAAGGGATTGTCAGCACAGCAGCACGCTCCCCCTTGGAGGCATTCCCGGTGCCGGGTGGGAGGGGAGGCCTTCCCCCTCTCTGGGATGCCTTTCCCTGGGGTGGGATGCTGGGCTCAGAGCTGGCCCTGAGCAGGAATGTAATTAGTGCTGACACAAAACACAAGGCAAGGCTTTTCATGCTTGTTTTCCAGTTTTGACAAGAGAGGAGAAACGTAAAATAGGCTTTTTTTCTTCTTCTATTTTTTTTCTTGCCCCCCTCCTTTCCCCTCTCCCTCTCTTCCCCCCTTAAATATTTTCCTCTCCAAATTACCTCAAATTGTGGGGTATGTGGGCCATGTTCCATGGTGCTGGCCACTCCTCAGCACGCTTGTCAGCCTGGAAACAAGAGGCATCCTTAGTTAAAAGACTAAACCCAATGAGAACAGGAATTTAAATATAATGCTGTGCCTGCTCACAGGCAGGCAAGGAAGATTCAGTCGTTGAATACAGAAAATCTGGAGTGTGAAGGAGGAAATAAACTGAATGCAAAGGAGCATGCAGGGGAGAACTAACCTACACATGCTGGTAGCAGGTAAATTGAAGTGGCTGAACTGTTTCTGAAATGGAAACTTGGCATCTCTGTCTTTCCTCTATTGATGTCCAGAGGTCCAGTTTGGAAATCAGGGTTACACTGTGCTAAACCACTCTCAAGTTGGTGTTTCCCCCCAGCATCACCCAGCATCCAAGCAAAAGCACTCACTTGGTTCTGATTTGCTTTTTCACTCCTGTGTTGCCTGCTCTTTGTAGGTCATGTGTAAGCAATTTTTTCTGCTCCTTTTTTTTCTAGGAGTTAAGTAGTTAATGTGGAAGAGAATGGGAAGTTGTGCTTTCACCTCACTTTGAAAGGCCATTTCCCGAGATTTCTGCAGTGTCCCTCTTCCTCCTCTGAAATTTCTTACTCTGGATTCTTGCATGGGGAGTTGATGTTCTCAGCATCAAAGCCCCAGCTGGTATTTTTCTTGATTGTGTAGCATCCTGTGGTATATTATACTCCTAAAGAGATTTTAACACTGATAAAGTGAGGCAAGAGGGAATATTGGGTTGCGGCTTTTTTGTGGGTTGTTTTTTTTAATGCCTGAGCTTTGTCTGCTTGTCATCTGCTGTAATGAGTATCAAAGTCTGCTAATGTGATCACTGCCTGGAAATTTCAGATTGTGCTTAATGAAGCCCAGTGGCTACAGGACACAATATTGAAGCTGCTGAAACAGGGTTGGATCTTCTGGGGTCACTCCGTGAAACAAGGACCCTGTGACTGGTGTGAACTTTACTTGTCATCTAAAACCTGGGTTTATTTAAAATGTAGGTGATCCCCAAGAGAGAAACTCATCAGCATTCATCATTTCCCTGTATGACTTTGAATATACTTCCTGTGCTGTTGTCCTGCAGTTGGGTTTGTCCCTTACAAGGTTAAGAGCACACTCTGGTTCCTACACACTGAATTAACACATTAAAGTCGATGTGAGTTTCTGCCTACCCCCTTGTTCACAGAAAGGAGACCAAGACCTCAACTTCAAAACCAGTTGCTGGATTTATTCTCCATACCAGATGCCAGTAATGGATTGAGGGTGGGGGGGAAGACTCATCTGCCCATCCTTTCAAACTGAACTTTCCTATTTTCCTAATTGATTTAACTCATCTTTCAATGTTTTTCTTGCATGTTTCTCATTCTCTCCACCTTGAATTTTTTTTCCCTTAAATATGCATCCCAGTCTGCACTGCTGTTTGCTCTTCTTAAGTTGTGATGAAGAGCACATCACAAGTAATTTCTTTACTTTGCATTAGGAATACCTTTTTTCCAGTATGTGTACCCCTGAAATGTCTGAAATGGTTCAAAGTGCAAGAATCTAGTTCAGTATTAGTCAGAAAATTCTGACACTTGTTTCCCTTCTACTTCTTAATCTGGAAGCAGTGAATTTTCCAGCTTCTTCAACTCCCTTGTAATTTATTCAGTGTGATGACTTTTCTGAGAGCAATACTAGGTGCAGGCACCTTGTATTTATTTATATTTTTTTTCAAGATCTATTTTCCATCCTTTGCCCAGTGTGGCTTTTTTGGTTTTAATGTGCTTCGGAAATGAAGAGTGTAAAGCAGCCTCTTCCTCAACCTGGTTGGAATCACGTTTCACAGTGAATCTTCTCTTCCCTTCTTTGCCTGTCACAACAAACAATCAACAGTTCCAAAGAATGCTGTAATTAAAATTTCCTCAAGGAAGAGTGGTTGTTATGGATACTGTTAAGTGTACTGAGAAGTGCCATGGGGTACCGAGGAAGAAGAAATACTATGTGTAGTCTTTTGACCTTATTTTGACCTGTGGAGGGAAGAAAAACGTCGGTGAAATACAAATAAGCATTTTTATCCCCGGCTGGAGGGGCCGAGGCTGAGCCCTGGGTTGCTGGAGACCGCCCCGGTCCGGAGCCTTCCCTGGGCCGGGCACCTCCGGTTTGCCCTCCTGGTGATCCGGAGGGGGGGTTGGATAAACGCTCTGAGAATCCAAGCAGTCTGTATTTCTTGGGGATTTTGTGTTTGCTCTTGTCCACAGCCTCAGAGGGGTCTGGTGGTGGGGGAGGACCTGCCTGCCTGTGGACAAGTCTCCTGCCTCCCCAAGATCTACAGCCTCCCCGTCTCCTGCCTCCCCGTCTCCTGCCTCCCCGTCTCCTGCCTCCCCGTCTCCTGCCTCCCCATCTCCTGCCTCCCCATCTCCTGCCTCCCCATCTCCTGCCTCCCCATCTCCTGCCTGTAGAAAAGTAAGGCTCCTGATTCTACAGTCACTCTTACCCACTTAGACAAATAACATTTATTTTATAGCATGTTTATTTTTAAAAACATCATTTAAAATTTGGCAGAAAATAACACTTCTTTTAATCTCAGCCATTTCACTTTTTTTTATTGTAATAATATCGCTTAATCCAACCCATCCACTTCATTAGTCTGGCCTGCTACCCTCTATTTTCACTCCTAATAGGAAAGTAGAGAACAGTGCAGGAGTATTCTCTGCTGTGGGTACATTCAGAGAATCTCTTTGCAACACAGCTAGTGGTTCACCCGAGATGGAGACTATGGCTTTTTCTGTGTTCTATTGCAGCAGCAGTGCATTGCCCCCTTTTATACTCATCTGCCCAAGAAGTCTTTCAAATGCATGAAAGCACTTTGCAGGGAATAGAGGAAATGACCCTGGGACACCATGGGAAGCCCTGGGAAGACCTACAAACAAAAGCAAGAAAAGTCTAGAATGTGTTAAAGGAAAGAGAAGCCTTGAAAAACAAAGTGGGGAGAGCACAGAACCGGTCCCTAAGTGTGCTGTGAAGGCCTCTTGTGTTTGAATACCTCATTAAGCAGCTGCATGGGAACTGAGCACCTAAGTACCTTAAAATCTGGTCCCAAATAACTAAGAGCTTAAGCTGTCTGAAAAAGGGAAGTGATCTTCTGTTTCAGGAGATTAAAACAGGAGATGAGCGGTTACTTTCCACTCTGTGTATTTAAGATGTGTTTCATCAATCACAGGTCTGGGAAATAGCAGTGAAGATTTAAATTCTGTGTGGCTGTGTACTGGTTTACTCTCAGAAATACAGGATGAGAACAGGTTGGAGCAAAAGCTCCACAGAAACACCTTTACCCAATAGAGATGTTTCAAACTTCTGTTTCTTTAAAAAGATAAACCCAGCCCTCTTCAGCCCTAGGAAAGACACATTTGGAGTTTTAGGAGAAAGCTTTTGGCTTATGATACTGAACTAAATTAGGAAATAGAGGGGATGGGGGAAAGCATTCCAAAAGCACAAATTTTTGTGTGGTTGGTAGCCTCTGAATCCTTGGTTTATCAAATCTGCTCTGCTTTTGTCCAGTACTTTCTTATCATAGGATCGTAATTTGGAGTCGGTGCTAAAAAATTTCAGCAGATAGATGAAATTATAAGTAGCTACGTATAGGAATTTAAGAACTACTGTGCCCTCTCAGCTGTGCTATTGAAATTGCTACCATGACACTACAGGAATTTATTGTTGCAGAACATTCTCTCCTGGAACTCTCTAAATATTTTAAGGCATTTCAATTACATATTGCAGGGGAACATCTTCAAAAGCGTTTTGGTTTAGTAGCTTTAAGAACCTTCTCCATATGCAGAAAAGCAAACAAGACCTGTAAGAAATGTACACTGTGTAATTAAAATACCAGGTTTTGGCACATTCTTTTTATTGCTAACCATGACTTATTAAGGAAAAAAAAGCCCTGCATAAAATCCTTTAAATGTATATCTGGATTATTTATTTTTTTAATACCTTCTGAGCTGTGTTCCAATGGCTTGTGTTGTCAACAGAAAAAAAAAAAAACCAAACCTCATAGGCTTGGGTGTGTTTTTAATATTCTTTTAATACATTGTAAGTTATGGACTGTTTTGGACCATGTACATCATCAATAATTTAAGGGCTCGTTGTCTTGAGAAATGGTGAATTCAATATGAAACAGGCAAGTAGTAGGTTCAGTATCTTCATGGTGTTCATCAGTTGTTATGGTAGATGCTCAGTCAGTGGGGCTGCAGGCAGGCAGGAGAGCTGCTCAGAGCCATGCTCCGTGCCAGCCAGAGCTCTCAGGTTTCCTGGGGGAACACAGAGGGTTTTGCTCCACGGGGAGGTGTAGTTTCCAGGCTGTTGCAATGACAGAGTTGGTACTTTCAATGCCAAACAGCTCATCCTCTTTGCACTCCCTGCAAATCTTTAATGATTTCCAAGAGTGTGATTAAGAAGAGGAGGAAGGCTTGGGTTCTTCAGGGCCTTTTGTTTCTCAGTTGTGGATGACAGCCCAGTACTTCTTGTCTCTGCTGTGCAATGCAAAGTACTTCAGAGCAAAGTAGTGCTGTGTAAAGCATGCTTCAAAATTTTGGTAAATAGAGTGTCTGTTTTCTAGTTGGCTTTTGTTGGGAGCCACAATTTTCCTGTACATCTTTGGCATCTACAGTTCTGTGACGTTCTCCTTTTCACTTGGACATTGGGCTTGGCTTTTGTTTCCTTTGTGAAAGAGGAAAAAAAGACATCTTCCTCAAAGACATGGTTTCCATATTCCCTTGACTGCAGCTAAACTGCAGAATATTTACCTGCCTGATTGTTGTTTGTAAATCTAGGCTCTTTCCTCCTCCCTTCTTCTAAATCTCCTTAGGTGCTGAGAGGAAAAAACAGCACACAAGAAGGTGGCTGTAAAGCATTTCTTTCCTGTTCTGCCTCTCTGAGTAGAGCTTTTTGTGGCACTCGGGGGTGCAGTAGGGCTTGAAGAGACCAGACAGTATGCCAAGGTGTGTGCCTGTAGGACATCACTAGAGATCCCTGCTCATAAACCCTGCCTGCAGAGCTGTAACTGGAGACAGGGAGAGAGAAAGAGGTGAAGCAGGGAGGATGCAGAGGTGTGATTAAAGGCTTCCAGAGAAGGCAGAGAGGGGAAGCTGAGAGAAAATAGTGGGACAGGTGAGAGATGGGAAACAGCAGCATTCAAGGGCCAGCGTGGAGACAAAAGGGCTGAAATGGAGAATAAAGGACAAAAAAAAGGTAATCACCATCCTGGGGTGATAAATTAAGATGAAAAGCTGAGCCAGTTGCAACTGGAGGGTTCAAGAGCTGGCTGGGAATCAGGCAGAGAAAAAGGAAGAGGTGGAAGAAAGGAGTTGACTGTGAGAGCAAGAAAATACACTGTCTGTTGTGAGGGGCTGAGGATCATTCAGCTGGGAAGGTCTGTTTGGTTGTGGACAAAACGTTCAGAAATCTAGAGAGTGAGATGGAAAGGGCCTTTTGCAAAGCAGCAGTGTGAAGAGCTTCACATAGTCTTAACTTTTAATAAAGTGAAGAGGGCAGTGATTTCATTGAAAATTGCTGGCTGCTTAGCACAGGAAATCTCAGGCCACGTATCTGTGTGTCTAAATGTGGATTTAAGGACACAACCTCACACTGTGAAAGAAGTGGAACAGGGAACTTGGTCTGCCTTCCTTGCTGGTGAATGTTTTATCCTTAAATGTCTGGATCTCAGAAGACTGACTTGGTTGGCAGAAGGCACGAGTTACTGCTATTATAATTGTTACCAAATCAGTTATTCATTCTTAAAACCCAGGAGAATCTATAGTGGGAACTAAAAAAAGGTTCATGGAGCTCTTGCAAGCCTTGCTAGCACAGAATCTGTCTGGATGCTTTAAAGTTATGAGTCAGCTTCATCTTGGTTTCAAATGAATGGTTTCAAAACTGTTGCCCACTTGTGGGAAGTGCCTGTGTAATGCTTATATTCTCATCTGTGTTACCTTGCTGCTCTCATAATTTATTTCTACATATGGCTAGCTTTTCAAATGTGATTTTTGTGACCAAGCAGAAACTGAAGAATCCAGGAAGCATGTAGAGGCCTCTAGAAAATCTAGCCAGTCCCCTCATTCTGACATCTGCCATCATGAGAAGTTGGGAGTAGGATAAGTGAATGGGGTTGATTTGGGGAGTTCAAGGGCTGGTTGTCTTCCCTTCATCACTTCATTACAACTTTCATTGAATTATGGATAAACTCTCAAGAACAGCAAGAGTTAAAGGCAGGCTGAATTACTTTAAAGACATAAGGGGATATAAGGGATTGAAATGTATGATTGTAAACATCCAGAGGGACAGTTCCTGTTGTCTTTCCTCAGATCAGTTCAGTTTCTGGTAGTCACATTTGTGAATAGCCCGTTTCAATGACATCACTGGGACAAGATCCCTATGGATGCAATTCCTTTTATTTCAGGAACATCAGTTCAAGTCAACTTCTCTACACAGGTTTGAACTTGCTTGATGAATTTTGTGAGGTTTGTGTTACAGCACAGCAAAACGTGGCTGCTGTCACTGAATGGACCTTCTTGGTGGCAAGTGCTAACAACGTGCTGGCTGTGCAGCAGGAAGGCTTCAAACTGTGAGCAGAGTAATCCTTAATTGAGCATCAAAGGACTCTGCAAGGTGCCTTGTGCAGGGAGGAGTGGGAAGGGAGGTTGTGAGTGGAGAACGTCTCGGTACAGCAGCAGATCTGTACAGAACTGATCCTCTAGCAAAGCCCTGAACGTCCAAAGGCATTTCAGCAAACACATTTTTATGAATTTGAGTGGAGATTCTGAAAGGGAACGTGAGCAGGAGACAAGTAGCTTTATTAATGTGGCTTGTTCAGCAAGCTAGCGTTGTTTAACAGACTGAGGAAGTAACAAACTGTTACCAAACAGTGGCAGAAATGTGTGTGGATTGTTGCAGTTGGAAAGTGTGGAACTCTGGAACTACAGTAAATAAATAGTTTCCTATGAGAAGCCAGGAGAAAGGGGGACATGAGAAACACAAGAGGTTTAAGACTTGGGAGTTGCAGGGGTAGTTTGGAATCCTTTATTCAGAAGTAGATGGTGATGGGTATGAAGAGACCCAGAGTGACCAGCGGTGTTAGGGGATCCTGAGGTAACCTTCAGAAGCAGTAAGGATGCAGGAGGCCACGGCACCAAGGCAGACAAACCTGCAGGTGCTGGGAGGAAAACCAAGGTGACAGTCCCCTGCCTCAGGGCCACAACCCATCACAAGCCCATGGAAGGCAGAGCCAAACCCATGACTCAAGGGGGAAATCTGCCCAATGTTCCCTGAGCTCCCGTTGAACGCTGCCCCGGTGTTCTGTCTGCACGTGAGGCCTTTCAGCAGGCTGCATGAAATGATTTGGTAGCCTCAGCTGAGTCCCACCAGAGAAATGCCAAGCTTCTTAAGCTGCTTAACAGGCTTGGTGAAGAGGATAATGATGAAGTGTTTATTAAAGCCAACCCCTCCAGGTCAGGGTGAGGGGTACTGGTAGTGAAAAAGCTTGGCCCGCTCCTCCCTTCCCGCTGCCTTTTATGCAGACAGGGGACTTCTGCCTTTGGGGATACAGTCACTGGTATTAAATTTACTTAAAAGTATGAAGTGGCTTCATTTCTGTTCTGAATACCACTGTGGACTGTTGTACACTTCTCCCGTGCAGTTGGAATCTCCTTAAAGGTAGGCATGCACTGCTTTCTAAGAATAACTCTACAGAGAGCATGCAGTGTACATGGCAACTTAATTAAATGAATTTGTTTAAAATACAATCGATGGTGTGTGAAATTACATAATTATTCAAAAAATACACTTTGTTAATTAATTAATATTTTAATTAAAGGGTAATTGGAAACTCTTTGCGTTACTACCTTTTTTGAAGGACATGAATGTGTCTTTCCCCCATACTCCCTGATTTTATTAAAAAAAAAAAAAAACAACAGGCAGAAATGACAGCTATGTCCCAGTTTGCCACAGGAAGGAGTTTGGCTGTCCTTTAAAATCTTCCTTCTAAATCAGCCCTTGGTTTTTCTAGTACCCTTTGTGTCTCTTATTCTGGGAGAGTGATTGTCTCTCTGGGAGGCTTGCCTGGAAGTGTCTCCCTGGAAAACAAACTTGGAACAGAGAGTGCTGTGGACTGCTTGGTTCAGAGAGCTGGTATTAGCAGTTTGTCAGAGCTAGACATAAATCCCTCTTTACCCCTCATAATAATTTCCCTCCAGTATCTTTCAATTTACCTGTTTATTTTGAAGTCTGTCCCCATTAACAAACCCAGGCTCCCTGTTACTGCCAGAATGGTGCTCCAATCCCCAGACTACTTTTTGTAACTGTTGGTGTGGAAGAAATGAAAAGAAATGGCTGGAAATCAAGAAGATAAATGGCTTTGGCCCTTATCTGGCTCCTGGAAATGAATATATAATTCATACTGAATCCAGTAGGTTAGGAAGAACAAATCTGAGGCCTGTATGGGAAAAATTAGCAAGAGCTCACAAAATTAGGGCCCTGATTTTGCCAGCTTGCACAGTTAAATGTGAATGCCCCCTGGAGAAGGCAGTGGACAAGAGTGCTGCTTGAACATGTGAAATTAACTCATGCTTTTGTTTACAGCTTTGGGACAGAAAAATATGAACCAGGAAATTCTGGACACTTACTTGATGGTGATTCTGCATGGTTTGACCTTCTGCTTACATGGCAAAATTGAACTGATAACTTTCTGCAGCTGTTCACTTCTTTGCAACTGCTTTCTACTCCTGAATTCACAAAGAGCTGGTAAGGATTGTTTCCCTCTGACTGGCCCAAAATGTCCATGCTTTGGGATTCCTGACCTGTCCTGTGGTACCACAGTCAGTTTAGACCTAGAAGGTCCTAAGGAAAGTCATAATTCATCACACTGACAGTACTTCAGTGTATGATGTCAGAGGATTAGATGAGGCTGGTACAGGAAGAACAAGGAGCACCACAGCTAGCATGGGAACAGGTGAAACCTGAGGCAGTCAGGAGCAGATGACAGCACATCTAAGACAAGCAAGGGATCCAGTGTGCTCACATTAGGAAAAAATTTGCACAGAGTGGTGAGACACTGGAACAGGCTGCCCAGGATGATGGTGGAGTGTCCATCTCTGAGGTGTTTAAGCATTGTTTGGATGTGGTGCTGGGGGATGTGGTTTAGGGGAGAACTTTGCAGAGCAGGGATGATGGTTGGACTCAATCCCAAGGGTCTAATTCAGCCTGAACAGGTCTATAATTCAATATTTACACATACAGAGTTAGACAACTTCAGTGATTTATAACTTTTCCAGGGAATGCTATTGAAACAAAACCTAATTTAGAATTTTATTTTTATTTTTATTTTATTTTTTAGTTCCTAATTGGAAAAATGAGCTCACTGCATTGTATCTTTGAAGAAAGCTACTCTTCCTTGGCTTTAAATTCAACAGTGAATCCCCAGCCATGCCCAACTTATTTGTGTGTGAGATGTCAGGTGCATGAGAGCTTACATCACATGCCATGCCCATGCATAAAATTTTTAAGCCTGCCCTTGACAACTGAACAATTCAGCAACCTGGACGCAAGCTGCAAGGATCAAAAAGTAGGACAAAAAATTACAACTGTTTATACAGCTTTGCACAATGCCACGGCAGTGCTTTTTGCAGGAAGAAGTATTTACTGAGAGTAAACACAGTTTGGAATGAGATGTAATGTCTGTGTCTGCTCTGTGGGGATCCCCACATAGAATGCTGAGTTTAATGCTGCTTGAAGAGTCTGAGCTTTTGCCTTGGTGAGTGCTCTGTTTTTCAAAGGTACAGGTAAGAGAAAGTGTCCATGATGTGACAAAAAAGGCAAAAGGGAAATTTTTTTTTTTTTTTTTTTTTTTTTTTTTTTTTTTTTTTTTTTTTTTTTTTGCTGTACTGCAGACTGTTTGACAAAGATGATACCAATTAGTGCCAATGATAGCATAGTTTGTAATACTGACATCTGTCCAAGAGAAACAGGCCCCAGATCATCAAACTTATTCTGCAGATGTCACTGAATAATCATTAGGTGGTGATAACTTTCAGTTGCTCAGCAGGAAAAGGTTCCAGCAAACAAAGTTTCCAAGTTTCAAAAATATTGCAGGGAGAATTTTCACTTGAGACAGCAGGCTGAGGGCTTGCAATCCATCTTTTGCTTCCTTGCAAAGCTTAGGAGCAGAAGGAATGGGTTTTTCAGCAAGGCTGGAGAAAGCCTGAAATATTGGTGGGGGTCTGTGTTCTGACTGGATTTACAGGTCTGAATTTCTCTCAGGGCTAACTCTGAGGTTGTGCCTGTTTGTCTCCTGACTTTGCACCAACAGAAAACTGATCATTCTGGCAGGGACATTTCATTACATTCAGGAGTATTCTAAATGTTGAGGTGATTTTAGTTGATACTTGCTTCACATCTTTTTATATCATCTGCAGAGATTCAGGCTTGCAAAACTGAAATTACAAACCTCCATCTATAGGAAGACACCTAAATAAATGGCTTGATTTTTCTCCTCCCAGGAGTGCTGTAAACAAGGCTTAGCAAAAGCTGCAGCCACAGAGTAGCTCTGATTATTGAACCTCTCCTTACAGTGAATAAAAATGAAGTTAGGTGACAATGGCCATTCATGTGGCTTGCATGTAGAGATCTACATCCTCAGTTATACTGGGAAGAGAGTAACTTTATCTGTCCTGTTTTTTTTTTGTTTAACTCTGGAATTATCTCCTTAAGAAAAGTCTCCCACCATTACCAAACGTGGCTTTAAGTTTGGAAGGAACAAGTCTGTGCAGTGCTCATATCAGGCCCAAATGAAGAGATGAGTCTGAATAAATCTAAGCTGCTATGTTGTGTCCTGGATCCCTCAGCCTCTTCCTGACAATGATGAAGGGATTGGGATTCCTCTCTGTGTAAATCCAAGAGGAGGACAGCTAAAGCCTGCAGGGAAAAATCTCCTCCCTTCTCATACCCCACTGCAGAATTTACACCTTCTTTCTCATCAGCTCTCAAATTAATCCTCTTGGTCTAACTGAATCTGAAAGAGCCTAACATGGAATAATTTACATGATGAGGGGCTGAAAGAGATGTGTAGCAGGCAAGTCAGCCATCAGAAGGATGTAAGGAGATAGAAATTGAAGCAAGTGGTAGCTTACTTATACCAGATAGCTTGCTTTGGGTGAAATACTTCAGATTCACTTAAATTTGTATGTGAATTTGGTTCTTAGTGTCTGAGGGAGAAAGCAAGACCTCATCATTATTTCCTGGCACTAGATAAGAGAGATGTAACAAGATCAACGTTTTAAAATTCCTCCATACCTGGTTTTAGAAGTGGATATGATTCTTGTTTTATTTTTGAGTTGTATGCTGGGAAAATAATGCACTCATGCAGATATGAATTCAAATCATTGCAGCCAGTTAAAACAAATTAGGAAATGTGCTTTCAAATCTTAATATAATTTCTAGAGGAAGGAGCCTCTTGACTTGAATGGTAAAGGTCTGAAAATGGTCAAAGAGAGTCATAAAGCTAAGTGGGGATCCCAATTACAGATTAGCAATAATGCAAATGTTGCTGCAGAGGGACCACTCAGCTTCTGCAGCTTAGGAGCTGTGGCTGTGGCTAGAGCTCAGCCATAAAACCCCTCCCTTTCATTACTGTTATTAATTACCTGCACAACAACAGAGCTGGACAACCTGCTGCACGATGAAGCCCTTCGTACAAGTCCATCAGCAGAAGCTGTGCAGGCCAAAGCCCTTATTTTTTGCCTTCTGGAGGTCTTTCAGCTGAATTTTGCTTTCATAGAGGGAAGTAGAAATAGCAAAGTTCAGTTAACTGGGAATGAGAAGCAGCTGTCCAAATGCATCACTACAAACCAACACTGCAAAGAGCTCGTCCTTAATGGTGGAGTGAGGTGGAGGAGGAAAGGAGCGATGAGTAAAGTCATAATGATGCCAAAGTTGTGTTCAAATAAGGGACAGCTGGAAAGTAATCCAGATCTTGGGAAGAGAGCTCTGTGAAAGCAGAGAGGGGATAGCAGGAATAAATCATCTGCCCTACGCCAGGCGCATCCCCGTGAAGGCATTCAAGTGACAAACTCACTGAATCACTGATCACTTGTTTTTTTTCAAAAATCACCAAGAGCTGTGGCAGCTCCAGAGAGTTGGCAGGGGCTGGGGAGGGGGAGAAGTGAAGGTGAAATTCCACCCTGAGCCTGGCAGGGCTGAGCAATTAAAGCCCAGTCAATCCAGCAGCAGTCCTCCGGGAAATAACACAGCAAGCGAACAGAGGAAAGAAAAATCTTTAAGGAAAGAGGAAATTATGAATGGTGGGGGTGGGAGGGCAGTCCTCCACGGCTCTCCTCAAGGTGATGGGAGTAGTGCAAAGTGAATTCCTGAAACTTCAGGTTTGAACACTGGGCTGTGATTTGTGGCTCCCTCTCGTTCTCCAGGCAATTTGGAAGGGGGAGGATTTGCCTGGATATAGCTCCAAGGTGCTCCTTGTTTTCGTGGTGAGAAAGGAATCCTGTGGAGCAGGGCATATTCTGCTTTGAGAGTTAATAGGATGTTTAAACATTAATAGTAATAAATATTATAATAATTTATGCTGTATAAAACCATATCAGTAGCACTGTGCCATTAAGGATCTAAATGAATTCGGTAAAAAAAGGGAACAAAGAATTCAGGGGAGAAAATAAGTGGTAAGGGTTTGAAATGTGTTTTATTTCCTACTGTGGTTAGCCCATTTTTCAAATTATTTCCTGATGTTATTAAGTATCAAAACATCTGCTTTACACAACGAGGGCTAGGTTTTCAATTAGAGTCATTCTGTAAGTAACCCCTGGGTCTGCCCTGAATCCCAGAAACCTTCCCAGTTTAAACACTGCCAAATTCCAGGATGTCTCTGCAGAGCATTTAAGCTTTGTCAGAGCTTTGCCAAAATCCTTTTACTGACATAGTGAATTCTGATTATCTATGAGGATGGTACATTTGTCACTAGGTCTAGAACACAGTAAGAATTGGATATGGCTGAAAATAGGTGTTCTTTTTTTTTTCATCAGGTTTGATTTTAAGCTGGATCAGGATTTGTGCCATGGAACTGCTCCCAGCCAGAGAGGACAAGTGGGAACAAAGACCTTGGAGGGGGAAGGATACCCCTATGGCAGGAATGAGGACCCTTGCCAGTGTAAGGTGATGTCCAGTTACCATTGTGTGTAGGTGCTTTCAGGATTTGTTGTGTTGATGACTCAGGCAGGCCAGGCAATAATTTCAGTTTGCTTGTCTTTCACTTTTTGCTCCTGAAGAATGTTAGCTTTTTTTAAAAAATCATGGGAAGTGACAGGAGGTAGGGAAAATGAAGGGGAGCTGGGATTTTTTTTGGTTTTATGAAATTTTTTTCCCCAGTAAAGTGGCTCTGAATGGCTGTAATTGAAATGTAACAAAATCTGGGTGATACAACAAATACAACAAAGGGCGAAATACCAGGAAAGCTGGAGAGCTGGAAAATAAGAGTGGGGAAAGGAATAAAAATGAGGATCAGGATGGGAAACAAATACAAAATACTTGGTGAGAGGACAGAGTGCCTGGAAAGGGAGGAAGGGCAGAGAGAGCTCAGAGGTTTCTTGCAGGTGTGGAGCCTGATGCACACACATCCTTTGCACAACAGCCAGTGGCTAAGCAGGGAGAATACAAAGAAGCATGACTGACATAAGCACAGTCACCATGCCAATGAGCACAAGTGCCTGTATATATTAATAGGCTAGAGGGAAGATGAATCCAAGAGGAATTCCAGCTACCGAGGGTGAGCTCTGTCATCAGCAATCTGAGGACACAGGGTGAGGGTTTGACATCTGATTGCAATGCTGCCTTGCACAGAGGGGAAAAAAGGGCTGTTCAGGCATTTTGGAAGCTTGCCCATGAGGTGGGAGCAAGGGGTAGTGGTGGTGGGACTAGGGAGAGAGCAGCTAACAGCACGAAAATACTCAGTGACCCCTGAGCCTGTACAGCAGCTGGGGATGGATGGTACAGCATATCATCAGGGTGGCCTTGCTGACTGGGGTTAGAGAGCAGCCTGCAGCCAGAAGCCTTCAAAAGCTTTGTCTGCTCTCCAGGGCCCCACAGCAGGGAACCACCCTCTACCTCTGCTAAACAAATCTGTGGCTGTGGCTTCTAGACAGGCTGAGCCCAGCCACCCCTTCTTAGCTTCTGTGCCACGCTTCAGGTTCCCAGGATTTGAGCTCCCTGCTCTGTGCTTTCCCTTATTTCCAAAATGTAGGGCCAGTTGGGAATGCACTCTCTCTTTTCTGTCCTTCATCTGAACACCTGGGTACCTTTCCCCATGGTTTTTTGCAGTGTAGCTGTCTGCACTCTTTCTGTGGGTGCTCCTGGCCCTGCCACCCTGTCAATGCATTAGTCACTGAGCACAGTAAACATGCAAATGGCCACTGAATGCATATGGTTTCTGCTTTAATCATGGCTCTTCACTTAGGGCTGTGGCTTTTCCTTCCACCCCTCTGGTGTTAAAGCCTTCCACTTCATGAGCATTTTCCTGCTCTGTGCCCATGCAGTTTCTTTGCTTTGCAGAATATTGGCAAAGCCATTTGCCCATCGAGACTGTAGTTGAGGCACCTCATGTAGCTGCCTCTTTTTATCCAGTCCTTCTACCTGCCTGTGACTGCTTCTGGTTGGGAATCATCTGCCTTCTAGTTTATTTTATTCCTCCCCCCCTCCCCTAGCCAGGCTTCCAGACTTTTTATTCCCTTGCAAAAGGCTCTGCTGTGTTTCCATGCATGCTACCTAACACCTGGTGGCTTGAAAAAATCCAACAGGTGCAAATGTGCAAACAAAATAGTTTCTGAGGTATTTAGGGGCAAACCCAGTAGCTTTGTCCTCTTTTAATATTTGTGTTCCTTTGGGGGAATTCCTGGTTCTGGTTGCAAATGCCTCAAATTTGGCTGAATTTAGTAATTCATATTTTAGCAGGTTTCTGCAGGTCTTTGTGATTCCAGTTTTTGTTCTCCTTTCCTCATAGAGATGGATAAGGAAAAATTGGAGGAATTCAGTTTGTAAAATGCACTGCTGAAAAAAGTGGCGGTGTATATGCTAGCATAATGGCAAGTAGTGAAGAGGGAATTTAGTAAGCTGGAGGAGTTTTCTAAAGCCCTACTCAACATTTCACATTTTATGATTCTTAATGACAAATGGTGATTGTGAATATTCATGAATTTTTCCCTGGGTTAATGTCATAACCTTTGCAGTAAAAAGGCTGTTTTCACCGGTAATAACTACCTTTCAATCTATTTGTGCTCAGCTCTGGTTGGTGTTGGTTTTTTTTTTTTTTTTTCAGAGATAGACCCAAAATTAACATTCAAAGTGCAAGAAAGTGATTTTGCATGTTTGTTTGCTGGGAGGAGGGGAAAATATGTTTTGAAAGTCTATGCTGTTGTGTCTTTTTTTTGAGGCAGTGCAGCTCTTCCAAACTGCTGGAGTTTTATCTCAGTATCTTTAGAGTGCTAGAAAAGGTTCTGCTTTACTGAGGAGACAACTCAGCATGTAATATGAAAAAATTTTGTCTGTTTGTGTATGAAAAATTTGTCTCTCTTTGTTTTTCCTGGTTATTCTAAGCATTAATTTAGTGTTTTAGCAGTAATTACCTTATATCCTTTGCCCTGGACAGTATTCCCTCTTCTCCACCCTTTTTCCTGCCTATGGTTGTATTTGGTGCCTTGCAGTGATTACGTCTTTGCTGCACTGAACTGTCTGTGCCCTTTATCTCTCCATAAGTCTAATTTATTCAAATAATTTTAAATTTGCTTGCTCTGTGCACCATTTTACACTTATGTGCTCTCAGCAAAAAAATTCCACTTTAGAAATGATATCCCCTGCAGGCCATCTGTATGAAAGTTGAACAAAAGTGGATACGGTGCTGAAATTTGGGAGCACTGCCTTGTTCCTGTCCCTCTGGTCACCCTGAACATGCTGTTTTGCTGACACTCTGCTTCTTGTCCCACAGATAATTTTGAAGACATTTTGCTTTTTCCATACCGTGCTTTACTGATTCTGGAGATCAATCCCTTTGTGGGGTGCAACACCAAATGAATCTCTTCCATCTGGATAAATTCTGCCTGTCTCTTCACTTTTGCCTTGAGGAAAAGCACTGAAAGAACTTAAAGCACATTTGACAGCCATGACATGAATCCAGCTGCATCTCCTTCCTGGGCTGGCTGTTTCTACATGTTGCATAACCCATATTAATGTTTCCAATATCCGTCCTGTGGCTGCAGTTGGGATTACTGGTGAGTGGATTCCTAAATCCTCCCTTGATTTAAAAAAGAACAGCAGCAACAACAAAAAGTTTGGGTTGGGTTGGGTTGTTTTTTTTTATTATTTCTTATTATTTCTAAAAAGTAAAGCTCTGGGGTAGCTACCTTCTAGGGATCTCCAGATATACCTTTCTCAGGAAGCTATCAAGCAGTATTACTGAAGGTTTGCCAATTTCCCTTGCTATTTCCTTCCAACTTCGGAGATGCAGTTAATCTAAGTCTTGGGTCCTGTCAACTTTTAATAGTTCTAATTAACTAGCTACCTGTCCAGATTGTATCATAAAACCCTTTAACATTTAATTTTTTTCCCCCTCAAGAAAATGGATCCTTGTTTCCAGGATGTGACCTTCAGCTTCTTCTGTAAATACTCAGGCAAAGGATATTAATTCAGGCTCAGCACAGCATCAGTCTCATCTGTCACTGACTTCTCACTCATTCCCTTTCATGGCTCCAATGATTCTTCCCCTAGTCCTCTGCTTTTCACATATCAAATGAAAGATTTCCATTGAATTTCTTCACATCCTTGCTGTTTTTAAAAAGCATTTGCTCCTCCAGCATTTCCTGACAATGTTTATAATTGCTCCATTTCAAACGCAGTGTCATCGGCAGACCTGCTAAGTAATATAATAATAATGCAACAGAGGAAACTGAAACCATAGTAGGGGCCCAAGTGGTGAACTTGTCTGGAACTGGATATATTGAAGTGGAAGTGGCTCTAGTTTTACAGTATATGGCATGAGACCAAAATCTGGCCTCGTACAGGGAATAGCTCATAAATTACCTGAGAGTTTTCAGCACGGCATAGTGGCGACGCTGCCTGGTGCTAAAAGCTCTGAACAGTATTCTGTAGGGCATTCACAGGGAAACCTGAAGCTCGTCAGAACACCTTCTGGAGGAAAGCTTATATCTCCTCAGGACAAAAAATAATAATAAATGTGACCTTGTTCTGGAATAAATCCCTTTTTCTTTCCTAGAAGGCTGTTATTACTGTATGTCTCTGCTAGATTTTGTGCAGCACCTCCCTCTGTTTTCATGTGTGATTACATGGTTGTGTTTGTTTTACTGTGTGTTATGTTCTGTCCTGCTGTTCCCAGGAGCTTGGGTCCCTATCTGATGAACTTTTTTTGTCTATGGATGAAGATGTTTCACTTCAGAGACCTGCTGCCAGGCTCTCTGCATATAGGGGAGGCATGGGGCAGGTTGCCTTGGGAGGGATGTTTCTGCTGTGCAAGCAAGGTGACTCCTGACAGCTCTGTGACCCAGAAAGCACCTTTGAGAGGCAGCTAAAACATAAACAGGCCCCCAAGCCTGCAGGGGTTGTTTGCCTGCTTTTGCAGATCATTAAGCAGATCAGGAGAGGCCAGAGGTGATGTAAAACTACCATAGTTTGTCTGAAAGGTCTCCATAGCCTGTTTGAAAGATTGTCTGTATGCATTCTGCTTTGGAGCATATATACACCTTGTTGCTAGAGTAGAGAATGTCACTGTAGAAACTGTTTCAGCTTAGCAGTCACTGCTCTTTATATCTTTATATATATATATATATATATGGATAGATAGATAATTAAACTTTCCCACTGTCACTGCCCTGGTCTTTGTTACAATCTAGTTTATTCTAGGCTTTTTCAAGATAGGCCAGGTTCTCCTTTGGAAACATAACTTAAGAGTCTGCAGCTGTGTTCCTGCCTGCTTCTCTTAAGCAACCATTTAGATTTGGGAATTAACCTCAGGAAGAGTCTGGGTTGGATTCAGTGAAGATCCAGACACATGGCATGTGGGGCTTGTCCTCTTATCCTCCTCTTCTGCTTCCCAGCTTCAGTCCTGATTCCAGGAGAGCCTGCAGTTTGTATGTTTAAAAGTTTGAGCTCAACCTCAGACTGACAGCCAGCTTTTTATTTTATTTATTTATTTTTTTAAATATTTGACTGTCAGATAAAAGCCTCTGAAGTAAACCAGTACCCCCTGGTTTGGCACTGGCTACCAAACCATAGCACTGAGCCAAGGGACTTGAGAACCCTTCTGCAGCCACACTCCTTAGTCCAGCCCTGCCCAGGACACCCCCCCCAGGCACCCAAGTGACATCCCCAGCAAAGCAGCAGAGGGTAGATGGACAGGCTGTGCTCTGTCTGTCACCTTTAAATAGCATCCTTAAGGACAACTTTGAAACCTGTGGAGTCAGGCATCTAGATGTTCACCTGTAGACATCTGTCCTTTCATCTGTTCTGACTCCTGGTGAACACTCAGGTACTCTCATAGTATGCCCTAAATAACAATTTGTTAGGATGGACACACTCAAAGGGCTCTGGAAATGAAAAAAGGGAGAGAAAACCAGAAATACCTCAGGGATACATTGTGCACAGGGCATACTTAGCTCTAGCCAAGGCTTTCTCAGTTAAAATTCAAAACTGTTGCAGTTTTATTTAAAAATAGAAATAAGGTGTTGTACTACTGTACACAGTTGTTTTCCCAGCTAAACTTTTTCAGACAGCTAAGGTGTAAATAACATCAAACGTGATTTCACTTGAGGTAAAATAAAATGCTGATGTTCTGTAGTGGCAATACCACTAAACAGCATTAGAGAGAGAAAGATGTTGGTGTATCTCAGGAGATGAATTACTTCCAGCTTGTTCTGAAAAAGAAATACCAAAATTTTGTTTCCAGTTGGTTTTAATTTTGCTGTCTGTGAATAAGTCTTTGTCACCCCGTGTAGATGGGTTTTAGTGCCTGCAGGGTACTAAATACTGGTATTTGTGTAAAAGTGCAAGCATCACACCACTGTACTTTTGTGCAGCACTTGCTGTTTCTTTTCCCGTGTGGGAAGATGCTGCTCCAGTGGTAGTTTGGTTTAATGAAGGTGGTGAGGGGCCCCCCCTAAACAATAGCAGTGTTTTGCCTCAGGGGTTTAGAGGCCAAAATAACAAGCAGAATTCCCTGAGGTCTGAGCATAGTGTGTTTGGTCAGGATTCCTGAGGAAGGAAGTACTGTGAGTGCTGTTCATGTAGGCATGACACTGCAAGTCTTCTGTCACCCTGCCTGACTCACCCTGGAGCCACTGCTCACCCATTCTCCTGCCACCACTGCAGCTAGAAAGATTCATCAGCCTCCCTATTGCCTTCTACTACTCAGATCAATGCTGAAGATGGAAAAACAGGGTTGTTTTTTGGTTTTTTTTTCAGCTAAAGGGCCTCCTCAAAGAGTCCTCTGTGTCCTCCTTCCCCGTCGAATCGTGGGCTGTGTCCTCCCACCCTGGTGTGGTTGCAGGAGAGACCCAGTTGCCTCGATACCTTTTTCTCACTGAGCAGGTAAGTGACTGTCACAATTACACTTCCCAACCCTCCTGGGAGGCTGACAAATGAAACTGTGCTCCAGAGACCTGAATGTGTAATTTGTAACACGCAATTTGTGTCGCATCATACCCTGCTGGAGCTTTAGTTCCTGGAGTGCCCAAAATATATCTACAAATAGATCATGTCATGTCAAAAGTGAAATGGAAGGTGATAGTAATTGTGGGCTATATAATTAGAAAGCAAGAATCAGAATATCTAACTAATGGCAACACCTGGAATACCTGCACAAAAAGCTAGTCAAAAGTCGGCTTGAAATCTAGGGAAGCCTACATACAGCTGTTTCTACCCCTCTAAAAGAAAAAAAACAACAAACAAAGCAGAGATTATTGCTAATTATGCTTTGATCACACTTCTGCTGGTGTAAACCACATGGAAATCAGGTATGAGACAATAACCTGACTTGTCAAGAAGGTCATGACCACTGAAATGTACAAAGGTGCACACAGGTTTTTCTCAAGGTAGGCATCTGGCTATAAAATCATGGAGAATCCAAGTTTAATAAAGTTTGCTTGATGTGAAGGAGCCTAGAAGTCTGTCAGAAGTACAGGGGAGGAGAAGCAGCTTTAGAGCTGTGTAAAAACAAAGCCTTTCTTCTCTCCTTTTGAATATTTCTGCTGTGCCCTGATTGAACATAGGATAAAAAGCCACTGTCTTGAGATTTGAGGAAAACAAAAGATTCCTGTTTCCACTATTGCATTGAAAGGTTCTTTACTGCATGAAAGGTTGTCCCTTCTAAACTTCCTCAGACTTGTGGCTTAGGTTTCAGGGGAACACAGCTGCTGGTGCCACAAAATCTATTATCCATAGGATGTGGTGTCTTGGAGTAGTCCGTGTGGTCAGGAACATTAGCTCTCTGTTCCTTATATGAATCTTACATTCTGTCTTGGGTGAAACATTTTGAGAAGGAGGTTTTGGCTTTTAAAGGTCCTGTGGTAACATGGAAGGCTGGTATATTTTAACCAAACTCTCTGTTACTACATTTTAAGAATGACAGAGCCATGGCCTGAGGTGTTGTGCTGAGGCAGGCAGTCATCAGTGTGAGCAATGGGCTCTTCCAGAATCAGGCCCTAAGCCTTGTTACTGCTTTTAAGCTGATGTTTCTCTCTGTTACTTGGATTGTCAAAAACACCCCTAGCATCCATTAGAGCTTGTCTTGAAATTGTTTGAAAAAACAAAACAAAAAAACCCTAACGCAAAACAAACCACACCTTCCAGAAGACATCCTTCTGTCAACAAACAGCATTTTACAAAAACACAGAATGTTTCATGGAAGTGTGTGTTGGTTTCAATGTGAATTTCTTAGACAGGACTTAATGCAGAAGTGATTCCTAGTGCACATCTGCTACCTGCCTGCCTCTCCCCTCTTCTTCCAGCCTTGTCAGAGCTGTTTTCTTGTGTTAATGATTCACCCTTCTCTGAGCCAAAGAATTACTCTGTGGGCCAGTGGTTAAATTCCTGATATCCACCACAGGGGACAGAAGCTTTAGTCCCAGTGGGGATAAAGGCAGAGCAATGAATTTAAACTCAGCTTTTCCACTTCTAAGCAGGAAAGTACTTCTTAGGAGAGCTGCTATTCAGTGTCCAAATGTCCACATCTGTCAACATGCAGACCTTCCAAGTGTCTAGTCATGGAAAGCTCAACCATCAAAGAAAGGCATCTGACCAAATAGCCCAGTCTGAATGACATCCTGCCTCCAAAACCTGTTTGCTCTTCCTGCATGATGAAGTGGATGGGACTATTTGAACAGGTAAGTTGCTTATGATTTTGGAGTGGAAATAAAGAGCTGCTGGCTTGCAGGTTGGGTGGTTGAAGCTATGGATGAACTAATATGCCAGATTTCCTATGGTAACTACATAGCAGAAATGACCCAGTTTGGGGAGCACAGTACAGGAGAGACTTTTTTTTTTTGTTTACAAGTAATTTCTCAGTAGCAACTGTGTGACTTGGAGCAGAGTGATCTAAAATTTTTATTTAATCACACAAGAAAAAGATCCACAGTATGAATGTGTTCCAACTAACCCCCCCACACACAATAATCTATTATTATATCATTAAAATAATTCAAACTAAATTGGTAATCATATTGTAATGAAAGGCTAGTTTGTGAAGGTGGCAGCTTGCTCCCACATGCAATAAAAAGCATTTCACATGCATGACAAAGTAGTGCACCAAATTTCAGGCTGTAAATAAGGCTGTTGTAAAACAGGAACGCTTAGGAACAGCAGCAAAATTCAGCCCACCAAGCAGGGATCAGAAATTTATACCCTCGTTACTGGTAATTACAGTCACATTCTTTAGTGAAACCCTGTTCCCAGCCAACACATCAAAGTGTCCTGATGCATTACCTGCTTTAGAGGGAAGCCACCCCCAGCACATGGGTGCCAGGCAGTGGATCTGCAGCTCCATGGCTCTGTTAGCACATGGAGCTCTGCCTGTGCTGCTCTAAATGTATCTGTCTACCTTTTAAGCAAAGTAGCTGAAAGCCCCTGAGGGTGTTCTTAGGAAATGTAAATTCACTGACTTGGAGACCTCAGCAGAAAATCGTTGCTTTCAGTGGATGGCAGTTTAACTCTCTCCTTTCCCTAAAAGAGAGGAAGGAGAAATGCAACCCCATGGCTGGGTTTACTTACATTCAGTGGTTCTCTTCTTCCTTCTGTCTGGTTTTTTTGGGGTATTTTTGTTTGTTTGTTTTGGCAAAAGTGGCTTACTCATCTGTAAAAGCAGGTTTTTTTCTTGGTTTTGTGTGTGTTTTTTTAAAACTTAAAAAATTTTTTTTTGTCAGAAATAAGCAATGAATTATTGATGCCCTTGTGACAGATCAATCTCAACCTGCCAATAGTTCATATTTGATACTTCTCCTATTTAAGTGGAGAAGGAATTGTGAGGAAAGATAAGCCTTGTTTTCAGTTCAAATTGACACCTCCTGCCAAAACTGTTAATATGCCTCAGAAAAAAAAAAAAGAGCACACACATGGAATTTTAAATTCGTTAGCAGTCTTCTTGTGGGGGAGTTGCTAGTATTTTGGGAAAATTGCAGGAATCACATGCTTTTTCTTTGAATGGCACACACAAATTTCATTAATGTATCTTTAAGAGTCCAGCTAAGTAGATTCAGACACTAGAATGGTTTGGAAGGAACCTCAAAGACAGATCATCCAGTTCCAAGCCCCCTGCCTGGAGATGTACTAAACCAAACCTTGGAAGTCAGTGATGCTGTCAGGAGATTTTGGCTGGTGGGCCTGATTGAACAAGCTAGCAGAAAATGTTAGAAAAGCACAAAATGAAAAAGCTGCTTTTGTGCCAGATCAGAGGTGTCTGTGGAAGCTGAGGAGACCTTCCTCATGATGGATATGCAAAGGGAACAGGTCACAGTCATCCTGTCCTCAGGGCTGTGTATGAACTGTTTCAAAAAGCTTAAAGGGTGTATCATCAGGGTAGAGAAAGGGTTCAGTCCTTCTTACCCCCTGGGCAGTAGGTATGAGAAAAGCCACCTGAGCCCTCCAGGTACATCATGCATTCTTCCTGATGTGCAATAATTTTTTTTTTTTTTTTGGTCTTCCCTGAATTAATCACAGCTGGTTTCTCAACCCAAGCAAACTCTTATGGAAACCTGCTTCTCTCTCCTACAAATTAATGCCAGAAAGTGCTATTTAATTTTTTTTTTATTATTTTTTTTTACCTAGTCACATTTCAGTTTAGAACTAGATGGCATAAGCAAAAGGTACATCATTAACTGGGGGAATCTGTTAATACCTGTAATCAATAAATGGGTACAGGACTGCTTCTTGTATCACCATCACAGAACAATGCATCCTGTTTGCTAACTGCTCTTCACTTCTAAATACTGCATGTTACTCACTCATTAATTGCTGCCACAGTTTGCAGGAATTACTCTATAATTAATTGGCCTCTAAAACACACCACTGTGTCTCTCTCACATTTGGGAAGTGCTGCTCAGCATCCTCTTTTCCATACAAGTTTTTCACACAAGCTTTGCTGGTGCTCTTTGAACGTATCATCTTGGCAGATAAAAACAAGGCTTAGAAATGGCTACAAGAAATGAGGGAGTGTGAAAAGCTTTAGAAGCAAGGAAATATCACTATTAAATGTAAAATTCATGTGGCATTCCTACATCATGAAATCCTTCCTACCAAACTATAGCCCAGGCAATGATGTAGAAAAGTTTGACTGCAGACTACTTTATAATTTATGTAGTAATTCAGGAATTGGTTCAAGTCTTAGAAAGATTAATTGCTTTGAATCCCTTGGAACAATATGACTGACACGATGGCATAAATAATAACCAGCATAAACCCAGCTCCCTTCACTAGCATGGATCCCAAAGTAAAGCTTCAGTTGTGGAAATGAAGCCACCAACCACTTCAGGTACCAGTGCCAGATATATTATGGGTCCAGTTTTCCCCACTGCCTCTGGTGAGGGAAATTCAGTGTCACAGATGACTGGACCTGTCTCTGTAAGGAGAAAAGTGTCTTCTCTATGGAGAGAGAGAGGAGCAGGCAGAGATGTAATTATTTATGTGGCATGTAGCTCTTTATGACCTTTAATGACTGAAACCACTGGAAGGGGAATAGGACAGTTCCCACTTCATGACATTTTTCCCTTCCCAACTCTCCAGCCTGCCCAGGTTCCTCTGGATGAGTGTAAAGCAAGAGATCACACCACAGCCTGGAAGTGAAGCAGTATTGTGCACTGTTAATCCACACCCACTACCCAGCCAAAATAAATAAAAGAAAAGCTCTTAGTGCATTACACTAATGCAAAGCCCAAGATAATACAGAGGAGGTTCTCCCAGGAGCCAGAATGCCTCTTTGGCTGAGGCTGTGAGTGCTGATGAGCAGAGCATGAGCAAGCAGGCTAAGGAAGAAGTGTCAGGGCCAGAAAGGGAGACAGAATGGAAGTTTCCTACAGGCCAGAGGATGGCGTCACCCCATCTGTCAGAACCACAGACTAATGAGGAAATGGATGGAAGCTGCACCAGGGGAGGTTTAGGCTGGGTATTAGGAAACATTTTTTCTCAGAAAGGGTTGTCAGACATTGGAACAGTCTGTCCAGGGCAGTGGTGGAGTCACCAGCCCTGGGGGTATTTAAACTGTGTGGACCTGGTCCTTAGGGACATGGCTTAGTGGTGAGGTCAGAGTGTTGGTCTGGATGATCTTGAAGGTCTCTTCCAACCAAAGACATTCTGTGATTGTGTGGGAATGGCATCCCTGATAAACTGCCTGTTTGCAAGTACCACCTTGCCCAGTCAAAGCAACTAAATGGCTTTTTGGTTTTTCTGTACCTCTCTCCCTAAAAATCCTGCCACAGATCTTTCAAACTGCTCCCCTTTGGATTTGCTATGACCAAATGGCAAACTGAGACCTTTGCTTTTCTACTCAACCCTTTTGGTTTCATGACAAACTCGGGAGACAAACTCTTCAAGGAGAACAAAACCTTCCCAGGCCTGAAGCTCTGCAGCACATGGTGATGAGGGCTGCAAAGGGCTTCTGTGTAAATAAGCTCCTAAGATGTGTCACAGACACAGTTGTGGCTTTTTACTGGAGAAAATTATTGTGATCTATTTGTTTATTTAAAAAACAGGTGGTGGTTTTGGAGATGGAGATCAGTATTGTGGTGGCTCCATTTTGTGGTAGCTGAAGATGGATAGAGTTTGATGTGCTTTGGGTGGCTTGATAAAAGGTTTTTGTAAAATGAAATAGCTACTATAGCTAGCATGGCATCTGCTTTCTGGGCTCAGAAGGTCTAAATAAGTACTGGAACTGAAGGAACAACCTGTAAAAGTGGCCTCCCAGAACAAAGTGATACACATTATGCAGTTAAATAGAGTAGAAGACTGTATGGCTGCATGTTCATGCTCCTAATAAATACATTAGTGTGCTTTGATCTCCAGGGTTGCCAGGCCAGCTCCCACTTCTGTTAAATCAGATGCTTTTTTTTTTTTTTTTTTTAATGAATCTGCACTGAGCTAAAACTACTGAGACAAGCAGCTGTGGATCATCTAAGCTGGAGAGCATTGGCACTTAAGCTTTGGTGGCATTATGTGGTAAAAGAGAGTTACATTACCTTAACTTGGCTGCAACAGCTGCTAGTGTGGGGTATTGGATGAGGCTCAGAGGAGAGTATGGACATAAACAAATGTGAAGGAAGTCAGTATAGGATTAAATAAGAAAATGGTTGAAGTGTATGTTTAGCCTAGGAGTTAGAGATGTGAATTTTTGCATAGTAACAGAAGTTTTACCAGCTATCTGATGACTGAATCATTGCATGTGAACATGGTTGGTTAGAAACCAGTGGCCAAGAGTGATCCAGAGCACAAGAGAGAATACAGAAGTGTACTGAGGAATGCAATATTGACTCTCCCATATTAATGCTATGACAGCAAATACAGCCAAGCTATCAAGATAGTAGAAAGACTTTCTAGCTCTAACACAAATCCCCAAATTGTTTTGGCACTGAGCTGAGAATTGCACAGGCAGATGCATAGGGTGACTCTGAACATGATAGGAACACAAATATCTGCTGCTGCTGGAACACAGAAACACTACCCTTAGTACTAAATGGAAAAAACATGATTTGGGGAGACATCAGTAAAAAAGTGAAGTGTTGTCAGGTGAGAAAATGAGGTCAAAGTAAAAGAAATGCACTTTCTGCTAATGTTTAAGGAGGCAGAACCAAAGCTGAGTTTCAAACTGGCAGGAAAAAAATTGAGGGAGATAAAATGATGCAAGAATCTGGCTGAGACTGCAGCTAAATCAAAGAGGTAGGAATTAATGATCTACCCTGAGGTATAATACACATGGCATAGTTTAGGTGGCCCAGCAGAAGCAGCAAATCAAGCTTTGTGAGAGGTTTGGAAAAAGGAAAGGAGAAAATAGAAAAAGAAAAAAAAATAAAGAAGAAGAAGAAGAAAAAAGGTCAATTTATTGCAGAGGGAGAAAAGTTTATAATAAATGGGAAGCAAGGAATAATGCAAAGTGAAGATGTGGGATTAGTTAGATGTATTGTTTTCTTCTAGAGCAATATGACTGCACACTCACAGCTTCTCTATGTGGAAAATGTAGCAGGGCTTTGGAGGAAGAGTTTTACTGCATTACCAAAGTCTGGTGCTCAGCCTAGACCTTGAGGTAAAACGCTGCAGTTGTCACCCTGCCCCCACCAAAATGATACCAGGGAGACAGAGTTAGACCAGCTGATACACTCTGCTTTTCTACCAACACACAAACATCTAAACCAAAAGCTTTAGCTGTCTAATTGTCTGTTACAATACTCTAGACAGCACCCTAAACCATGCAATAATGTTACATGGTCCTCTTTGTCCTTAGTCTGCCATATGTGTGTGGCACTTGAGGACAGAAATGAGTTTGAGTGGCAAGGTAAACTGTTCCCCTTCAGGAGTTCCCTGCAGGGAAAAAATTCCCTATTCCCTTTAGGAAGAAATTCTTTAATTTGAGGGTGGTGAGCCCCTGGCCCAGGTTTCCCAGGGAAGCTGTGGCTGCCCCATCCCTGGCAGTGTCCAAGGCTGGATGGGGCTTGGAGCAACCTGGGCTGGTGGGAGGTGTCCCTGACCATGCAGGGGGTTGGGACTGGGGGAGCTTTAAGGTCCCTTTCAGCACAAATCATCCCATGATTCACTGGTGAATGTTAATGGTGTTGGAGCATGCCCAGTGGTACCATGTCCTGTGTGTCTGCCTGACCTCACCTCAGGGGTTTTACAGGAATGGTCATGGGCAGGGGGGGAAACATGAAACAAGAAGCCTTAGTTGGGATGGGAACCTGACTGAAGGGAAAATGCACGTTCAGGTTGTTGTACAAATCAGAGGAACAGAATCATCTAGGCCCTCTCCTTATGGCAAATTCCAACAAAATAAAACTAGAATTGAGAGGAGTGTCCCTTTGAGGTGGAAACAGTATGTGATCAGTAATATGCTGATGTTTTCCATACTGTACCAAGATGTGTATCCACATTTCCCTGGGTCACAGCCAGCCACAGCCAGGGGACAGAGAGTTTCCTAATGAAATGGAAGCATTATGATATCTCACTTTTATCACTCTTGTTGAGCCAGCAGACATCCCTGCTCAGTAGGTCTGTTTCAGAGCCTACAAGATAAATCCTTTTAGGTAAAGAACACTAAAGGAATGTGGCATGAGAGACATGTATGTGCAGATCTTTGTGTATTCTGAGGCTCTTCCTTACAATATAAAAAAACTTATTTTAAAATATACACCATGTGTACACAAGTGATCTCTAGAAATTCATTACTGGGCATTCTTTAATAGTGTCTCTTATGGCAATTCCTCTTCCAAGACAGGCACTACAAGGAATGTTAGAAACTTGGCTGCCTTTGACTTAACTGTGCTTAAACTTCCCAGCAATGCAAGAGGTAATGCTTTTTTCCTGCTAACAACACACATGCAGTACTAGGCACTTCTGTTTGGAGGGATCTGAATACATTATCCTTAACAAAGAGAGAAAAGGTGAGAGTTTCAGCCCTTTTGCTCCTTTACACCAGATAAAAAGGAAAGAAGAAATTAAGTCCATCTTCAGCACCCTGGATCTGGCTGGCAGAGATTGCTGGAGGCACAGCAGGGGCCAGCTGTGTCATGAAGCTTACTGAAGAGCTGGTATACAGGCTGGACTAGACTAATTGCAATATTAATTAGTTACCATTAGTTTTTTCATTCATCTTGGTGGCAAGATTTACTCTGAGGGGCATGTCAACAGGTGTTTGGTGGAGGAAGAAAGTAAGACTTGTACCCTACAGATACTGAAGACAGGTAATGCTTGAAGAAAACAACCAAAGCTTGGTTGGTAACTGAGGAGAGATGGTTTTATTTCTTGTTAAAGAGATTGTACATAAACCAGTTGTAACAAAGGTAGCTAACACTACTTGTTTCACAGATACATCACTGTGTGTAGTTGCTATGACCATGTGTCTGTAATACTCAGATCTTCTCCAGTCTTCCCCTTATCACTGCTTCCCACCCGTGCTAATTTTATTTTTTCTTACATAAGGTTGATGTAAACCTGGTCAGTATTTGAGGTGTGAGTTTTGATCTCTGGATCAGCCTTAGATTGTGCTTTGGAAACCTGTCTTTTCCCTGCACTCTGTCTTACAGCACCTGATGCACTGGCCTTCTCACTGAGAATGGATCATTTGAACATTCTGAGTTGGACTCATCTCCTCTGATTTTACCTTTTGACACATAAATCTGAGTCGAGGGAAATAGATAAGAATCTTTAAAATGCTGTTCAGACCTATCTGTGACCTGTACTCCAAAGAGGATGATGTTACTGACAGCTCAGCTCTGCTCTGCCACAGGACCACCGTGCAAGCAGCTGGCCACTGCACGTATGTAAATGTACAGATGTGTATGCATGTATGCATTTTGAATTCTACCCTGGGAAGCAAAAATCATTTGGAAACTTCCAGTGGTTTGTTAGGAACAATGAGAATGGGTTTGTTGAGTCAGATGAAACACAGAAGGTCAAACAAAGGGATGGTGCTGAAGTGATTGCTGTGGGGTGGGCTGGGGTGGCCAAAAAAGAAAATCAGCCAAAGGGAACTGGGAACTCAGTTCTGGAGGCTTAGCACAGGCATATTTAAGCATGGGGTGCAAATATTATCTGTAGACTCATATATCACACTGGAACAAGCAGGATGCAGAGAGATATTTGAAATACAGCTTTGATAACAACAGAAATGAAAGATGACTAACCCTAAAATCCCTAAATATAAAAAGACATTTATCATTGCTGCAGCAGGAAGTGAAGCACAGTAATTCAGGTAGAATTATACACAGTGATGAATTTCATGTGGTGGGAAGATGTTGGGAGCTTAATACTCTAGTCAGTGTGTGAAAACAGACATTCCTTGAAGGTCCATTTCTTCTTTCATACTCTGCAGGGCTGCTGCAAGTCCATTGTTTCACAGTCACAAGGTGGCAGGGATGGGAAGCTGAAGTGTTCCTGTTCCCTTGAACTTCTTTGTCCACGGTGTGCAGTGGTGGGATTTACCAGCTGAGATTCTTCAGACAGAAGGAATGATGAGGGGAGCAACAAAAAGCTACTTCTGAAGCTGACTTTAACCAGAGAAAAAGGCTAAAAAGCTCCAGTCTTGAAAGTCAAAATATTTAGAAGCATTCCCAAAGGATACTGATTCAGAATGAGACTAATGTACCATTTAACCTACAAGCTTATGAGAGACTTAAATGACACACTGTAGAAACTCTCTCTGAAGATAACACAAAGCTCTAAAACTTGCAATGTGAACTGAAAGGTACATGAAGACATTCATATTTTTGAGAGAAACATATTATTGGTGTTTTCTGTACCTTGCTTTTTAAAGATGCAAAATCAATACCTTTGTTAGGCCACTACTTATTCAGTCATAGTAGTGCTTGTACAATAACAGACATTTAAAGAATCATAACACCTGCAATTTGTCTAGAAGTACTGAAAGAAAATAATGTATTGTTAAACCAAATTATCAGTGTCTGAGGTCTTTGACAACTGTAAAAACAACACCCTTTCACAGGGAGCACTATTAAATAATTTTTAATTTGCAGTAATAGTGGGGTTCAGGTTCCCTAACAATCCTATGAAAACAGACACAAAAATATTGAGAGAACATTTATTTTGTGGCAGTGCTAATCCTAGGTGACAGACAGTGTTCTCAAGGCTTTTTTTGCTGACAAAGAAAACAATAATACATCCTGATAAATAGCTGCATAATGACTGCAATCTGCAGAACCCAGAGTCATTAAAATAAAACCACCAAACATTCAGATAATACAGTCTTCACTCTTTCTGAGAGATTCCTTATCACGACTTCTGCATTTTGATTCAGCCAGATGCCAACAAATTTGGGGGAATCTATTCTTTAAAATCTGAGAGCAAATTCTAAGCGGAAGCCAGCAGCAGAATAACAAAAGTGCAGTTTGCTATCACTTGAGAAATAATTACCAGAACCCTTCTGCATCTTTACTTTCTCCATGGTTTTGTTTTGTTTTGTTTTTTCTGCTGGAGACCAGGACCATCCTTTCCATGCAGATGCCAGGGCACAGCTCCTTACTCTGGACAGGACTTGGTTCAGCACAGCTGCACTGGGGACTGGGGATCCTCAGCATCTTAATGTGCCAACCAGCACTCCTGGGGACTGCAGGAGACTGGCATAGCCTCTGGATTAATCTCAAAAAGCATCATTTGGCCCTCAGGACATCACATACTGCTGACCTCTCATAAGTCTGACCCACGTCTTGTGATCAGGGACAAGCAATGAACATGATGCTCAAATTAGCATTCTTCTGTGTCACGACCCCATTAGAACTGGCATAAACAAAAGCAAGAAGCAATTCTTTCCTCTTCCCACCTCCCAGGTTCCTCCTAGGATGGCTGTGGCCATAAAACAAAGATGATTAAAAAGGACTTTGGTATTAATGATTGAGTGTACGTTACAGTAATCAGATAATGGCTGTATCAGCTTTCATTAGAAGTCTCAAGAAACCCATCTTTGCCATGCATGATAAGCTAATTTCTTCTAAATACTTTGACAGCATTGATGATTAAAGCCTTAAAGTTCACTTCATCTATAAGGGCAATTGGTTTTTTGGTCAGTTTATTGCTTTGTGTAACAGCAAGCCTGAATATGAAATGAGCTTGAGAGGTGTTAAGGAAAACTCTGCGGCCTGAGTAATGTTGACCCTAAAGTATTTGAATAGGTTGTATCTATTATATACATAAATAAATTTATATATGTATATACATACTTACATACAGTCTATATATAGAAGAACTAACCTCAGTTAATCTCAGTTTTCAGGTAAAATGTCTTGGGTCACTAAGTGCCAAGAGTAATAAAATAATAACATCAATTACCAAAGGCATTTCTGTCATCCTGCTTAGAAGGCTCTGCAACTTGGAATCAAGTGGATCCAGTGGAGCAGGGATAAGAGGCAGAGTTCCAAGACCAAAGGCATAGTGGTTCTTGTTTCAATTGCTTGATAGTATCTCCTCTCTGTTTATGGCATGTTTGAACAAGCTCTCTGTACTCAGGGCCTTGCTGCTTCTGTCCTGCAGATGCAGGGTAAAGCAGGTGTGCGTCTGCTCCAAGGGGCTAAAATTACACCCAGGAAGGGTTGGAGCACCAGCTGAAAGGTAACCATCATTCAGAGCACGTCGTAAGGTGTGCAGGGAATGGGCTGGCAGGCCAGCATGTGAGGGAGAGGTGAGAGGGCTTCCTCTGGGGGCTCATCTAGGCAGCACAGCACCAGCTACCATAATAACAACTCTCTGCCTGGCAGGAGAGAGCAGCTTAAAATATTGGTGTGACTGCACGTGGGGACAGGACTGCACATGCGTCAGGAAGGGTAGCTGTCTGGTTGAAAGAAGAAAGTTTGCTCATGTGGTGCCTTCTGTGGTTTGTTCTACCCTGATTTTCCTGCTAAATCCTCCCAATACAGCTTATCCACATTTCTTCCAGTGCTCTTACCAGCTTGCTTGCTGTTCAGTGTGCTCGTTCTTGTCCTTCCCCAGCCACTGTCTCACATCTTGTCACTGTTCTTGGGGGGTGTGATCACAGAATCACAGGTTTGTCACAGCTGGAAAAGTCCTCTGAAGATCACAGAGTCCAACCATGATGTATTCTTTTGACCACCCTAGAGCATCGTTTCCCTTTCCCAACATCCTCTTGCTTGATCATCTGGAGCCACAGCTCTAAGTAGGTGAATACTGAAAAGCACTCAGGGAACTGGGGTCATAAACTGATGGGAATTGGTATTGCCTAAACCTCAGGAGTTGCCTTTTCTGTGAGACAATACCTGCTGCTGCTTGCCCTGCCTTACAAAGGAGGGCTGTAGTTGCAGTCACCCAGCTGACAGGCACTGTGCTCTCAGCATCCAGCCACTTGCAGCATCTTTTAAACCCCCTGAGATGTGGAGCAGCCAGCTGGCCTCCACACCCTTCTTCATCTGGAGCACCTCTGAAACCAGAGAAAGACACATTCTGGGGATATCAATGGAGGATCAACAGTACTTCTCTGGGATCAGCCTTGAGTCCTACACTGTGCAGCATGCAGTCCTGGCTTTATGCCTTCTGACAGCAATGCTGACAGCTGAGTAACATGACCTCAGGGGACAGTGAGGGAAATGACCACCTACTGCCTGCTGGTGCTTACTGCAAGTCAGAATGAGGGCCTGTGGAAGGATAAGAGTGCTTCTGGTCCTGAGTCTGTCCTTGAGTCATGATTGATTGTCATTCTTCCCAATAAAGCCTTAACCATAAATAATAGTATTGTGTGAAATCGAGTGTCTGAAAAGCACAGGCTTATTCCAGATGAGCCTGAATCTTTAGCAGTGAACATGTGAGAATGGATGAAGGGAGCAGAGCAGTTACAAAGCTGGATGGTACACTGTACATGTACCTTTTCTCAACGTGTGAGAACTGCAGTTACAGAATCTCTGGCTCTTTCAGTGAGAGAGTGACCAAAGCTGTGCAACTTCACAACTACACAGAAAAGACTTCACTCTGGAGAAGAATCTCTCTCAGAATCTCCTCCTATAGAAATCACCTGAAGGAGATACAGCTTTTTTGCTTTTTTTTTTAATGAGGTAGTAAAAAAAGTTTGGTTTACTTACTGTTTTGGCTTCAGATGCTCTACCAGTCCAGCAGAACCTAAAAAAGCTTTCTGTGGGTATCCTGGGAATCCCAGAGCCAAAGTTTGGGCTCTTGGTAGTGGTATGAGCCTCTCAAACAAGGAACTTTTAGTCCAAAGTGGCGAAACTTGACAAGCCAAGAAATACATGAAGACAGAGCCTGAAAGAAAACCTGTCAGGTGGCCTGAACTAGGAGCAGTGACATGAACCTTTCTTATTCTTTTGTGGGGAACATGCAAACCCTGGGAGAACAAGTGCACCTTGTGAGCAGCTGCTCAGCATCCGCAGGGTAAAAGCCTCTCTAGCTCCTCTCCATGGAAGGGCAGGTTTGTCAGAACCAGGAAGAAATGAAACTCTGGCACTAATGCACTGGGGAATTGTTCATGGAGAGACATGCAGAGATACTGAGATGGTCTAAACAAGCCCAGGTGTTCTTAGTAGCCAGGTCTTTGGACCTGCATTGCAGAGCTCTTGCCAACTGAGGGCATGAGGATGACTGTGGGTTTTCTTTTTCTCAGGCACTGCTGTCTCTCAGCTGGCAGTGTCCCCCTGAGGGCAGAGCTGTGATGCTGACTTGTGTCACTCATGGATTGAGCCCTCTGGGAGTCAGCATGGCTGGAGACCAGCAACCTGGACTCCTGCCCAGGAAGCAGCAGGGAAGCGGCTGCGCTTGAGGCGGAATCCAACCAGATTCAAAGCAATGGGAATGTTTAAGGTATGACAACCTTAAAGGAAAAACTGCTCTGCTGCATTATTTTAGTAAATATTTGTAGGTGTCTGTAACGGGGATAATCACTGCGTTTCCATTCAAACAAAAGGAGAGCAGTTTTCAGTGGTACTGGATGATAAGCAAGGCATTCTGATGGATGGCTTTAACCTTATTTTTGGGGGCAAATTACACATTACAGCAGTTTTCAGTCTTTTCTTGCAGTACACAAAATCCAGTTTCTACCTGGTCTTTTTCTTTACTCATGCAAGAAGCCCACAGTAGCTGGCAAGCAGCAAGGAAGGCATCTACAGAGGATGAAGACAGGTACATAGCACTGCTGGTAGTCAGAAGGGTGCAGTGCAAGCTCAGAAGGGCTGTGTTTGGTATCATGGCACTGCAAACAGGCAGCTTGCCTGTTAGATTGGAGTCCTGGTCCCAGAGACCCCATGGGATAATTTGTAGCTCAAAGGATGTTAAAAAGTTATGAGGGATTCCAGGCAACAGGGAGGAGGAGTGCAGTTGCTGTGCATGGTGTGTAAGACATTTCCATTTGTCTCCACATGTTTCTTACACTAATGAAATTTAAAAAAACAAAACAAAACAAAAAAAACTTGGTTGGGAAACGGAGAAATATCTTCAGTTTGCCTTCTGTCCCAGCTGAGCTGCCAGGCAGGAGCAGAGCTCTGATGGTGGATTCATGGCCTTTAGGAACCCTAGGAAAACAGCACACCAAAGGAAAGAGTAATAATATTAGGAAAAAAAGACCTGCCTAGCAGTCTGTAATGAAGTGCTGCATTCCCCAAGGGCTTGATTCACCTCCTTTTTCTAATTCTGGTGCAGTGCTTACAATACTGATGGATCAGGATAGGTTTAGGACTGCCAGTTTGTAGCTACAGACAGAATGAACAAAAACAGAAAGCGAATTTCAGTTTGTTTCTTTTTTTTTTTTAATTTATTTTTTTGCAACTTACTTTTGGAACAACCTCAATATTTACAGGAGCAACTCAGATGTTCACAATGTTGCAATATACTGCTCTCACTGCATTCCTTCTGTAAATGAAACAGGAATGGGTTCTGGATGAAAAAGAGAGCCTGTGATTTTTAACTTTCTGTCCCTCCCATAAAAGCACAGATTATGGTGAAAGAGACAATATGGAATTGCTTTCTTAAGACTCATCATGAGAACACTATATATGGAAGTCTGGCTGATAAATACCTGTGCATTTTCCACTCTTCCCAGTCCTCTTCTGCTCCCGGGCTCAGGGCAGACTGCAGGGTAAAACAGATTAATGTCTGAAAACAACAAAAAAACCCCCCAAACCTCTAGTCAACAAAGGTTTTCAGGGAAAACCCACACGAATTGGGTTCCACGCTTCTTCCCAAACACCTGAAAAGTGTGCAGCAGCAGGAAGTTTATATATAGCACTGCAATTTAATTCACATGACAAAAAGTACATGAAACAGCCTTCCTTATGCATGAGCAGAGATTATCAGAGTTTTCCCCTTTTCCTCTTTTAGGTTATTAAAAATGTAACTCCTTCAAGAATAATAAATCACCTTGGAAAGGATTGCTTAAGTGAGACCCAGGTCGTGATTAAAGGAAGTTTGGAGTTCAGGAGTCTGTGTTTGAAAAACATCCTCAGTGTCTGGAGTATCACATGTGGGTTTTGACAACTAATTTGGGAGAAAAGTGGTAGGGAATGAACTTCAACAGGAAAAGCACTTGGGTTTTGTCACTTTGTGACATTACTGAAACATCATTTCCCCTCATTTGTATTTTTCCCCCCAAGTTCATATTAAAATGTATCAAACCAGAAAAGACTTTGAAAAAAGGCAGAAGTTTCTGAAGGGATGGTGCTAGCTAGTCAGGAGGTTATGCTTTAGTATGTAAATACATGTTTGGAGGTATCTTAAAATTCCTATCAGGTGGTTAGAGGCAGGCTATTAGTTTGATCAGCTGTACTGGTTCCAAAAAGAAGCATCCCAATCCAGAACATAAATATCAGTGCTGTGACTTCCCAGTGATCAACCAGCTACCTGATTGACCGCAACTGTTTCTCCTCTGTGCCAAACTGGTCTCGTTTGTTGGAATATCAACCATGAGGCTGCTGGTCTTTGCCAAATCTTGCTGCCAAAATCCACCTTTTCTTACTGCTTCTGGGAAAAAAAAAAAAAAAGTTCTGTGGCACTTCCCTGCAGGTAATTCCTTAGCACTGAGCATGCCGAGCTTGAATTCAGATTGGAGCGGTGGGAAATAAAACTCCAGCCTGTGAAAAAAGCCTTCATTTACTCCGAGAGAAAGCCAATGAACTGGTGCAACTTTCCCTTCTTTTTTCTGTAATTTACAAATGGCTAAATTTATTTCCCTGGCAGAGACATCTATTTCTTAACTGCTTAGTGCCCACCCTGGCTGCACTGGGGGGGCTGTAGCAGAGCCTCTGGAAGTGCCAGTGCTCACTTTGGAGGTACCAAGAGGAGCTGGATGAAGAATTTGCAACTCATAATTTATTCAGTGGATATAGGGCCTTCTCTGTGCTTGTATGAACTCCAGGGAAGGCAGGTGGGCTCGGTGGTGTGCTTTGGTTTGGTTGGTTTTCTGTTTGTTTGAGGTTTTTTGTTTGGTTTGGGTGGGTTGGTTGGTTTGTTTGTTTGGGTTGTTTTGTTTTTTGTTTTTTTTTTGACACTTAGTTGTTGAAATTCTTTAAGGTACTGCTCTGTGTTTGCATGCAAGGCCCTGAATGTCTGCGGCTTGTCGAGAGAAACGTTTTGTATGTTGTGGGTGCCCATGGCCTGCCGGGGCACCTGCCCCGCACCCCCTGGGCTGTGGCACAAACCTCCTGGCAAGCAAGCGACCAAACATTGGGAACGGGCTTCCAGCCACGGCCCAGACACTGGCCCAACATCCACGAGTCAGCAGCACCTCACACGCCTGCAAAAATAACCGGGGGAGGAGAGGGGGGAAAGGAGCAGGATGGGAGGGTGTATGTGTAAATCATTAGGGATGCAAAAACGCGCTCGAAAAAATAAATGTTGCGGGTCCGTGCGCTAAACGCGGGCTCTAACCCCTTGCTCCAGAGCCTGCCGGTGGCGGGGGACCCCCGCAAACTTCCCGAGGCACAAAGTTTCCCGGCGGTTCCGCGCTCTCCCGCGGGGAGGGTGAAAGGACCCAGCGTGCGGTGCGGTGCGGTGCGGTGGGACTGGACGTCTGGTTCCCCCTTCACTCCCGCCCCTTCCCCGCTGCGGCGCGNGGTAAGTGACTGGTTTGCTTTCCCCCCCCCCCCCTCTCCTTTCCCCCCTTTTTCGTCGTGTTTGTTTTGTTGGGTTTTGTTTTGTTTTGTTTTTACGGGGTGCCTGTTGTTGTTTTTTTTTTAATTTTATATTTTTGCCTGGGGCTTTCTTTTTTTTCCCCTCTGGGATCGTAAAAGTAGATTAATGCTAGACTTGGGCAATGAAAGGCGCCGCTATATTAATTTATTAATTAATCTGCCCCCGCCCCTCCTCCTGAATGTTAAATATGACCTTTGATCTCTCTGTCTTTGGCAGAGCAGACATGCAATATTGAACATCTACAGTCACATTCGGCTTAAGCAGGGACAGAACAGTGAAGCCTGGCTAGAAATTTTCTATTTATTTATTTCATTCGTGGAAATGAGGGCGATAGTTTGGAGGGAGGTGGAGAAATCAATAATTGCGTCTCGGGTACCCTTTTCATGCTCCGGAGATGCATCGATTAAACAATAATGACCCGGTTGGTGGGCACCATCATTTTCTCCCTCCTGGTGGCAATAAAGCCCCGGGAGGGGGCTGCGGGAAGAGAAAGGTGGCCAGCTTTTGTGGGGAGAAGCCACTGTGAGGCTGGGGGGAGAAGAGGGCAAGAAAATGCGTATGTTCCTTGACTTCTGGCACAAACGGCTGAACGCTAACGCTTTATTCCCTACCAGATGCGTGGCTTTCCTACACATGGCTGGCAAAACTAGTTTTATTGAGTAGTTCTTATCGAGGACATGCGGATAGGTTTGCCTTTCTGGAAACGGAAGGTTTGGTGTATTGGGTTTGGTTTTTTGGTTTGGTTTTTTTTGTTTGTTTGTTTGTTTTTTTGGTTTTTTTGCTATATACAAATCCTTCGCATCCCTCCACAAGACGACGCTTAGCCTAGAGCTTTCCGGGGCAGCCTTTGTATTGCCACCAGACCTCGGAAGGCAGCGACAGCCTGGGTTTTTCCCTGACGTGGAGAGGGAAAAGACGCCCGCCAGTCCCCAACGCAGCCAAGGGTGAGGTTTCTTCTGTAGATTTAAGCTTCCTTCATCTGGATTTGTTTACATAAAGCCCGCTTTTTAGTACACGACGTCGGGAGAAGACGAAGTTTTTGCACGCGGTAGGTTGGGCTGCAAGCGGTTCATCAATCCAATTATGAGCGTAATTACCGTAATTGATAACCATTTTGAACTAAACATACCGGAAACTAGACGTAGCCCCACGAGTGTCTCCGAAGTGAACGTTTCTGGTCGGTAGCCCTGCATCAGAAATGATGCTGGAAATATCTAAAGTATTCAGGTAGAGCATCTGGAAAACAAAGAGGCAGTGTTCATAAACTGAGGGCTTTTTAAGTTACGCTTATGTTTTGCCTTAGTTCGCGCAGGCTGCCATAAGGCACCTTCCTCATTGCCGTGAACTAAAATACTCCCCTTCATCTCCCGGGGGGTAGGGAGGGGGGCGGTGGGAAACAACCCCCGTACCTTACCCTCCTCTTAAACTTTGCTAACCCCGAGGCAGAGCCATCTTTCCCCGCGGCGGGCTAGCTCTCAGGTACAGCGATGTGCCCTCGAAGCCCCCTGCCCCACAGAGGGGCTGTCCCCGCGTCTCTCTGTGTGTGTCCCCCGCGGCCCTCGCTGCGCAGCCCCCGCCGGCGGTGGCGGGGAATCCTCCTGAGAAGCTGGGATAAATACTCGGTCTTTAGTACAGCTGCAGGCGCCGGGATCGCAAGCTGTGAAATTGCCTGCCTTAAGTATTTTATTTTATTACTATTTTATTTTTAACCAAGCCCCGTTTTTTTTTTCCCGCGGCCCGGAGGCAGCTCCCCCCCCCACCTCCCCTCCTCCCG